>VWYI01042716.1:0-12012 GCA_013399455.1 Anthoscopus minutus | reverse complement strand
AAAAATCACATTTGTAAATTTTGTTCAGATTGTATTTTGTTAGGAATCTGATTTATAATTTATACCATACTATATGATATAAATTATATATTTTTATCATATTATATAATCATAATTTCATATACAGGTATGATTATATTGTCAGAACATATCATTAACTGTAGCATAATGATTACATCAACATACACAAATATATGGCATTAGAAAAGTCATTATCTAAGAAGGAAAGATGTTACAACTCAGGTGTTTGAATCAGGGCACAAGCAGCCTTCCTACAACCCTTGCAGTGTCATTTTGGCAGAGCTGCCCATTGCCAGGGCACGCACTGGCTGTCTGTGAACATCAGCAGACAGAGCAAGCAGGATGGAAATTGGACTGTGCCTGACATTTCCAGGTACAGACCCTGGTAAGCAATGAGCCCTGTGCTCATAATTAAGATGATATNACATAATGAAGTTTATGAAAATCAGCATGAAAGTGTTAAGAATTATGAATTTTTTAAATAAATGAACATAAATAGTAACTTGTAACTTTATGGTAATAGAATTAAAAGACAACAACACTATCAATAAACATAGATTTTTATATATAAAAGTGTTGTTTATTGTAAGGAAACTTTAAATATAACCAACAATATTGAAAATATCATGACTGGCATTTATGGCCTTGATTGTAGTTTACTGCCATACAAGTAATTTCTAGCATTTTTCTTAATCACATCAAGCCAGTGCAAAATATAGGTAGCTTTTAGAGATTAAGCATATAGAATGAAAAGAGTGTAGATTTTGGTCACCTGATATTTCCTTCTAGTATAACAGGCTTCTCTTTTTCCCATAAATCAAAAGTACAAAGGCAAGTTATCATATATGCAATTACTCATATCAGGTTTATAGATTAAAAAAAATCACATTTGTAAATTTTGTTCAGATTGTATTTTGTTAGGAATCTGATTTATAATTTATACCATACTATATGATATAAATTATATATTTTTATCATATTATATAATCATAATTTCATATACAGGTATGATTATATTGTCAGAACATATCATTAACTGTAGCATAATGATTACATCAACATACACAAATATATGGCATTAGAAAAGTCATTATCTAAGAAGGAAAGATGTTACAACTCAGGTGTTTGAATCAGGGCACAAGCAGCCTTCCTACAACCCTTGCAGTGTCATTTTGGCAGAGCTGCCCATTGCCAGGGCACGCACTGGCTGTCTGTGAACATCAGCAGACAGAGCAAGCAGGATGGAAATTGGACTGTGCCTGACATTTCCAGGTACAGACCCTGGTAAGCAATGAGCCCTGTGCTCATAATTAAGATGATATTCTCTCTCCTCAGTCTCACAAGGTATCCCATGCTATTATGGCTGAACACATTATTTCATGATGACTTACAGATTTTTGAAAGCAAGACATGTTAGCTTCAACAACGACAGATGTGTGCAAAGCTTTGGAAGTACTGATCTTTCAAATTAAAAATATTTTTGCACTTCCTGTTAAGAAGTTTCAAGGACAAGCTTAGTTTAGCATGGCTTTTGATATCAATCACTTCAGTAATTGATTCTGATCTTTGATAGCTAAGATTAGACTGCAAGAAGAGAGATATACATAGATCATTTCACTTGAAACAGATTTAACAATAAAAAAGGTGAGATCTAAAACAAATTAACTAGAGAACAGCATAAATAGAGAAGACAAAATGCATAAATATAAAACAAGGGAGAAATAAAACAATATAGGCTATGTATGACTAGGTAGAACATGACAATGACCCATGCCTTTGCTTTGAAAGCATTAAGGTTAATTTGTCAGCTGTCCTCTCTCATGTACAGAATTCATATAACTAATAAAAAAATGCAGTTTATTGCAAAAATATGCAAGTCCTCTAAATTGCATAAGATATTACAATGTCGTGCTGAAACATGACATATTAAACAAAGAGGACTTTAAAACAAATTACGAAATGTTAAAAACCAGATTTGGGTCATGAGCATTACACAAAATGCATTGTCATGCTTTATCTTATGATTAATCTTGTGATTCACTACATCTGTGATAAATGCAACATAAAATCATGACAACTGTAATAATCAAAAAGTAATATCTACTGTATATCTTCTGTATTAATACATATAAACACTTTGTGTGCACTAATACTTTCAACATATCACATTCAAACTAACAGTCTTTCCAGAAAAGATGTAACCTTTTTGAAGAACAGAAGCTGGTTTAACAAGAGTTCATCACATGTGGGTTTTTTTAAAAAATCTATTCTTTAAGGAAATGCTGTATTCAAAGACTTGATTTTCAAAGGTGCTGTGCTACTACACGCTGTCCTTGTATCAGATGGAACCATCAATTCTGAGCACGTTTAAAAATCAAGCCCTGAATTTATTGAATTGCTATTTTCTTAACTAGTATTTCCACTTTCATATTTAAAAAAAAACCCAAAAAACAACAAAACAAACAGAAACAAAAGAACCACCCAACCAAAAGCAAACTAAACAAAAAAACCCCAATCCCATTCTTAACATCACAGAAAATGCTTGGCATCTATAGGAAGAGAGACAATTTTTCAGTGGACTAACCACTACTGTGCTATATTCTCATAACAGATCTTGTTGCTCCAATGTTTAGTTCATGCACTGGTGTCAGCAATGTCCATGTTTGTTCCAAACAGAGCAACTAGCTGCTCTTCATAGTTTGCAATGTTCCTTTTCAGAATTTCCATGCAAGGTCCCAAAAGCCTTTCAAATGCCTGCACATCCATAACTAAGATAAAAAGGGAGACAGAGAGAAAGAATATTATGAGCTCATCAGTAACAGACACTAATCCTGCTATTTATGATATTCCAGTGTAGGATTTTAAATGACAACAGATACTATTGAGGCATATACATTGTTTGCACAGGAGGGAACCACTTACCTTAGCAAAACCAAGATTAACCAACTGCTGTCTTGGAACTTTTGAACTTTCTCTCTTCCTTATTTTGAAAATAGGTTCATAGTAAGATGTATGTTACCCAAGAGCTTGTGAAGAAGTCTGAAGGGGCCTGGATTCCTCCACTAAATAAAGTTTTAAGACCCATGAGATTTCAAAAAGCCACAACCTTAAGTGATGTTGTTTGCTATATTTGGGCTCTAACAGCCTTTTTCCTTGCTCTTTTTATTTGCATCCACGCATAGGGAAAATAGTGATGAATACTTATTTTCCCAGAAAATGTGCAAAAAGTTGAAGACAGTAATTCAGAAGACCCAATGTCAGTGCACAGCCGACCAGAATATTTTCTTCTGATCACATAATGTGATCTTCTATAGTTCCAGCCAATAGGCCAAGTGTGAAATTTCATATACCTCCAACCTGCTGGCCAGTAATCTCTTGTCTCCTGAGAAATATTCAAGATCTATCCTCTTTGAGAAGTGCAAGAGATCTTTGTTATTCAGCCAAAATGGATAATAACACTCTTCCTCACCACTACCTCTTATTCTTTCCCATCTGCCATATCTTTGATCTCTACTGCCTGATCATCTCTGTGTTTCGAGTTAGGAATTTAAAAAAATAGAGAAACCTTTTGGTTACTGTCTTGCTTATCAAATCATTATTCAGGAATGCCAAATCTATGCAGTTTACAGTTTTCCCCTAATTAGGAGCTAAACATCAGACCATGAAAAGCAAGGATGTGAAGGGTTGTCTATGAGCACAACTCCTACAGTCTTCACTCTTCCTGTGCCTGAGACTACAGTGTGATGGGATGACTAAATTAACAGCTAGTGAAGACAAAAGAATTTGTTAAAAGCTTAAGTCATGGGGATAAAAAGGCACAGGATATTTAACAGAATTATTTCTTAGATGAGTCAGTCTACTGAGAAAAGAAACACCTCGCCTTTCTGCAGAGTATTAGATAGCTATAAGCAGTTTGCAGCAATACTCTATACTGGCCTAAACCAATTTTGACTTCCATACAATCAGAGAAATGTTGGAGAAATTGTGTGTAATAGTATTTATAAATTTTAAGTAATTTTTGCAGATAAATAACACAAATAGTAATGCACAATAATAGGTGATTACTGAAACAGCCTTAAATCTTCTATTCTGGAGAAAGAGAGAGTCACAGTAAAAAGAACCAAATAGATTATATATAATTTATATTAGATATAAAATAGTATGGACTAATACCTAAACATTTGACAGTGCCAAGAGCAAATGCAGAAGCAGCTCGGGGTTTGTTAGTTACAAGAGCAAGTTCTCCAAAATACTGTCCTCTTGAGCATCGAGCTATTTCTACTGCTCCATTCTCTTCTAGATCTTGTTTACCCTGAAATATCATGTAAAAAAAGAAAAAGAAAGAGTATTAGAGAGAGATTTGCTGAACTCAGGATTTCATAAGCAAAGTTAGTGACAATGGTAAAAAAAAAAAAGGTTGTTGTTTTAGGGATGTTTACCTTCCTTGTCATTATAATCCTTACTTCTCCAGATTCCACAATAAAGAAAGAATCAGCCAAGTCACCCTGCACAAGGAAAAAAACAGAGTAAAAAAAGTGTAAAATTTCACTTTTAGTTTCATGGTAACATCAAAATATTTGCAACCAGTGCCTTGAAGCTCCTCTTTTTGATATCTGTTGCAAAATAAACTACTTTCAATTTGAAAACCATACTCTAGACACATAACAATCAAAAAATCTATACAGAACTGACAGCAAGGCCTTTTCATGAAAAGACATAGCTGACTGTGCCTTACACAAAAAGCAGACAAAACCAATGTTATGGAAGATTTTTAGGATCCTTACTACCATTTAACTACTTCTGTGTTCCTCTAAAATTATTTCCCTTAGCAAGGTTCCAGTATAAAAAGCCTCCAGGGGCTATGTGATATCCACTAATTATCCTGGAGCAAGACAATCACAGTTGCCTATCCTGAAGAGTATACTTCTGTCTTCTTGAAAAGTTGACCATATTTTAATGTGAGTCTTCAGTGCTCCTCCTTGGAAGCACATTTATAAAGTTTAAATTTCTAAGTATACTAAAAATGTTGACTCTATACCAATAAAGAGGGCTGTTCTTAAAAGTACCCTAAGTGAAAAGTGAGCTTTTGAAACAAAATAATCACCTCTTACATTTAAGATGCACAGATACATTTTTGTTTATGTGAGAAAGAAAAGCAGGGTTTAAAAGTATGCATTGTCTATAAGTAACATGATTACTGTTACCTATTAGGAAAGAAAAACTAAAACTAGGAAGAAACTGTACCTGAGCAATGATTTGTTCTCCATCTTTGTACACTTTGGTACCAATCACATCAACCACTTTTAAGCGCTCAGATACCTTCATTTAAAAACAGAAAATGTAAGAAATATTTGGTTAACATTATGATAGTATATATTTAGAAAGCCCTTTCATATTTCTTTCTACAAATCTTTGCACAGCATAGTGTATCTTTATTTTCTTGTTCTGATTACCATTAAAAAAAGAACTGCTGAATAGCGTTCCAGAGGGTATATTGCAGTTTTAACAGCTATTCTGATAAGCGTCATTTTTTGTTAGAAGGCTTCAAAAATTATCTTCAGAAAAGCATGTGTGTAAAAATATGTGTAAAAATATAACTGATAAATGAAAATATTTTTCAATTCCCCAAGTCATTGTTTAATTTTGTTGGCTAATATCTGGTAAAACTAAGCTTTGGGAAACTGAAAGTAAAGTTAATTTATATTTTAAAATACAATATGAATAATAATTATTTATTCCAGTTTTTTTTAAAAAAATAAAATCTAGTCTTTCTCTGAAATAAAAGTATGCAAACTTCTATTGTGGAGACACTTTGAATGCCAAATTTAAGGTCTTCAAGAGCAGAATCTTATCAGGTACCTCCAATACAACCAGTAAATAATGCAATAGAAATCTTACTTCTAAAGATTTAAGGAATGGCAATGACTCAATAAAACTTTCATACATTCTTCTCTTTTTGGCATTATTTTTTACAATGATTCTTCGGAATGTTACCCTATCCTGTAAACACAAAGAGAAAAAAAGAAAATTTATTAACTGAAAATATGTGCTAGCAAATACTTTAGAACTGGCTGTATATGATCAAATCGCCCAATTTTAGTCACTCTGTAGCTGTCAACCAAGCTGGCTGGTCTCTCCCTACTGTCACTTGAGAAAGGCTCCTCTAGAGGTCAGTCAGAAGCTCCTACAGTTAACCTGAAATCTCTATGAAAATCCCTGCAGGTACATGCTGAGTTCACCTACAGAGGGTAGAGTTTACAGCAGTGAACACTGAGTGGGTCATTTAGGCTATTTAAGAAATCCTCAGTATTTAAATGTTTAATTTACAAAGTTTATTCATTACACTGAGGTCCCACACAAATTGATATGTAGTCAAAGAGGCTTTTAGGGTTTTGTAGAAACGAAAATACATGAGTCTGGGTCTTAGGTCACAGTCCACTTTCTGCTGTTTCAGCAAAACAAGGCTCACTGCTGCCCTGAACAGCCAACTGGACATTCCTTAGGATTTGGCCATGAAAGTGAACCAGACAGATGAAAAAACTACACAATATGGTGTTTTCTTCTCTCAACTCTGTGTGGCTGTGCCTGGTGACAGGCAGTGGGAAAAGGCACTGCAAGCAAGGAGGGACTCAATGGCCAACACAACCCAATTTAATTTAAAGCCATTCTTACAGTATCCTGAACAATCCCAAAAGTCACATGGATTAAGCGGGTGAATAACTACATGTTTCATTTCAATCCTGGGATCAGTCATTAGATCAGTATGTATGCCATCTCAGTTTACTTTTCAGGTAAACTCCATTACCCTTGTCAAAGATCCAGGTAGGGTAACACTAGTAAATAACCTCATATTGGAATTTTACTCAGGAAACAAAGGCATTACCAATCAAGGCATGGGGAAAACTTAATATGCAATTATCAGTGGTTTTCAATTTTGGAAATTGCAATTAAAATAAAACAATTTTTTGCTGTTGTTTTAAAAATCAGTGTTTTATTAATCTTCAGATGTTCATCTGTGGATTCTGGAAAAAGATAGCATTGTGTTGGGATTTCTCAGGATTTCTAGAATTAAAACTTTCTAAAATCATATATTTTTTTTTAATGCTGATATAGCGTACCAGTGAAATCTATATAAAATATATATTTTTTAAAAATTGCTTAAAAGAAGTACTGTACTTACCAAACCCCAGATGGAACCAGGAGAGGTAGCTATAATTGTAGCTGCTCTGGGTGTATTGTACATTAAGGCCAACTCACCAAAACATCCTCGGTTATCATAGGTTCCAACACACCTCCCAACACCATCACATTTTACATAAATGTCATATGTACCTCTGTTAATAAAATATATAAATACAATGAGTAGAATTCAGCCCTTGCCTTTGCTAAGCAGCCTTTCACTATATTTTTTATACCATGAATTCCAAAGATAAAGCATTTGAAATACACGTTTGCTTGCTTAAATAGTATTAAACACCTTCTAAAGACATCTCAGTGACTTCTATAAATAAAAAGAATGGTCCACCTTTAAAGGGTTATTAGTTTTTACATTAACTCAGTTTAAGGATAGAATGGCTGTACAGTGATCTATTTATCACCAGAACTTATTAAAAATTAAGATCTAACTTAGAATCTGCTTCTTAATTTCATTTAACCAAACTAAATACAAATGTCAAGTCTTTGCAAAAATTGCTGTGATAGGATCACTGAAATAATTATACAAGATATTTAATATTTTAAATATTTTAAAGTAATGATTTCTAATGAAATAACAGAGATGCAGGAAGCAGAAGGAATATATCTGAAAAGAAGCATAAGATCATGAAATAAATATATGCATTTTTCTAATATATTGTGCAGTTCTTCTCTCCATCATTAATTTAATAACTGGTGGGTTTTTTTGGAAATGTAGTAAAATCTGATATCTTGTACAACATGAAGTTCCCAAGTTTATTAATGCTGAGCCATCATTTTCTTCTGTGCTGAATAATTTTATGGTGTGCATTGATAAATCATGTGAATGTAATGCAAAAATCTGTGCAGTTATTTCATTGATAAGGGACACAGAGGTGATATCCTACACCTAAAAACCACAAGGCTGATGGAATATTGTAAAGTCCCTGCAGCCTTTTGGACAAGAGATGACAAATTGTAACCTCACTAGGCTGAAAAATATTGTCTTTCCAGCACAGAATCTGGACATGCTTTTATGACAATGTGATTTAATATTTCAGTTAGACGGGATCTAAAATAATAGTTTTGTTCACCTACCTGACCACTTCAGGGCTGCCCAAAACTGAAACAATTTTATTAAAATAATCATCCTAATGCCCCTAAAACACTGCCAGGCTTGGGGCATCGACCTCTAGGAAGCCTTTTTCAGTGCCTCACTCATTTGGCAAAGAAATGCTTCCTGATGTCAAATCTGACCTCTCCTGGCACAGCTTTGAAGCATTCCCATGAGTCCTGTCACTGAACACCAAGAGAAAATCTGTAATTAAAGTGTTAAATACAAGTTCATAGAATACAGACTTTTCTCAAAGGACTTTTGCATAGTACTTTGTGCTATAGTAAGACACAGAAATTCACCTGTCAATGACATAGAAGTTGTCACCATCATCCCCTTGATCAATTACGTGTTCCCCTCCTTCAACCATCTTCTCAAACATTGCATCTAACACCTGAGACATCTGTTCCTGTTTAAAAGAACACAAAGACAAGAAATTATCATCTGCTTCTAAAATTTTACTCTTTGAATTAACTAAATGCTTCCCAATATGCAGTTAAAAAATGCTAATGGTGGAAAATATTCATGCTACAGAAACGTGTGGATCAATAATAGAAAGACAGTTCTATTTAGTATTCAGTGTTAGTTTTCCTCTTCCAGTGTTCCGAGCACAACTTCCCACTTGTCAATGCAAATGATAAAATAGATCTTCTTGGCAACATAAATTGCTCATGACCATCCAAAGACAGAATTTCAGCCTTCACAACTGAGTAACTTTATGCCCTTGGAAAAAAAAACCTGTATCCATTATTCCATGCATGTATCCATTATTCCATTATATACATACATTTACCTGGTTTTGTCTTTACAACTTCCTTAAAGAATTTAGTTTGAAAATGACTGTAAAGTATTTTGAAAATCTAAGTTATACACTGCCTGCAGAATGTTGGCCCAGATGTAACCATAAAGGTCAGCAGTGCTTTGGGTAAGTAAATGCTGGATTCTTTGGGAAGAAGGAATTTACACATGGCCACAAAACTACTTTGTTGACAGAGAAATGTTAACAGACTTAGAAAATGACAAATTTCCAGTAACAAAAAAAAAAGTACTAATTACTTAATTTGTCTTATTTGATGTAAATTTGAATATCAAATAACCCAAACACAGCTCATTGTGGATTAAGAATCCTAAAAATATAACTGAAAAAATTTAAATTTTATTTTTGGTTTATCCTGCAATATGCCTAAAATTCCATATTTCTTGAAACTTATTAAATATGTATCATACTGGAACAAGCAGATTCTAGTGAAAACCATGGTAGTAAAAGCCTGTAGATATGCATTTTGCAATTCACAGCATTTCCAGCCACTGAGAGATGGATGGCATTTGCCTTCCCAAAGAACACCAGTCTGAGTCACTCTGCAGCTCATGGAGAGATAACCACACAAGATATCTCAGAATCATTCTCTAGAGATTTCCCTTTCTTTCCTCTGAGAGATCTACTGTAACTCCCAGTCACAAACAATTTTTAGACAGATAAATTAGCTGTAATGAATTCCATCCTTATGCTTCTGAATTTTTTACTCAGTGTAAGCTTTTAAAAATACCAGCAGTACCATGTTATCCAAGCCTTTTTGAAAAATGGAAGCTAAATACAAATTTTCCTTCACAGAGTTGGCTGTGTGTGGACACAAAGAACAACAGAATGGCAACATCCATCCTTAGTACAGCTGATTATGGTAAAGTACAGGGAGACATCATGCAGCCCTCCTAGGCCAGCAGAGCATCATTTAAATGTGTCTCTACTTAATACCTTTGTTAGTATAGACAGGTATATATTTGGAAAAAGATGGATCATTTCAGATACCAGTGAATGTTTTACAGCTTGTTTCAGAGAAAGAAAAGTGTGTGTGGGTGCCATTGGGAGAGACTGAAAATTATGTACAGGAGTTACCTTTTAAAAACATCCATGCTTGAATGAATAGGTAGTATTACCTCATTCTTTTCTGTCCTCTCTATGTAAACAAAATGAAACTCCTACAGAATCTGCAAAACTGACCTAACATCAGCTTGTCTAAGGCACTTGAAGCAGCACCTTCCCTTCCTCTGGTTTTACATCTGAATTGGCAAAGTGGGTCCCCAACCAACAGCCCCTGTTTGCCTTTTGAAAACAAGTGAGAACATACAGAACACTCTCTGCTTCATGGGAGGCTAGAGGCCATGTTATCATCTAAGTGCAAGCAATGCAAGAAAAATGTATTATATGTGCATCAAACCCCAGAACTTAAAATACTTCCAAGATATCTTTGGAAAAAGATTAAACCAAAAAGATGGTTATTTCCTGTAACGAAGGAACGATACATATAATTAAAATCTTTGTTCAATGTGCTTCATTTTGGATTTCTGGTTAAAACACTTTTGACTTACAACTATAAATCAAGCTCACCAAACCACAACTTTTCCAGAAAGTAAATTTACAATTTTTTAATGCAACAGGGTAGAATTCACAAATTCCTTTCTAAAAATGTTTAACATACTTTAAGAAATTTAATATATCTGTGAGCAGTCTATTAACTGCTGAAGCATTGCACATTTATTTTAATCTCCTAAATAAACTGCAACTAACTTAAAGACAAGTGGTCCCGTTTCTAAAATTTTCCACTTTAAATTAAGACAAAGCAGACTGCAAAAACCAAACCAGGAAAATGCTTTTACCATAAGAATTACATAACTTGCTTGCCCAGTTTGCTCTCTGTGAATCCTCTGGAATCTCTGCCAAACTGAGGCTCAATTTACTGGCACTCTGTCATTATTTTGAAAAGATAAAAAGATAGGTAATGGGGGTTATGTTTCCCCTTTTCAAATTACTGGACTGCCATGATTTCTCAAATAAGATGAGTAGTGGCTTAGCCACATCCTTGGACAGTTCCCTCAAGACCTGTGGATGTGACCTGTCAGGTCCCATGGACTTATGCTCCTTCAGTTTCCTTAGATGTCCTTGAACCCAGCTGGGGTAGTTCTACAATGGATGGCTTTTCATCCTCCCCATCCCTGCTTCCACCTTCTGCAACATGGGCAGTGGCTGCAGCACTTGCTGCTTGTCCTAGGGTGATGTTACAGTGCTTGTATCCCCACTCATGTGTTCTGTTTACGCTGCATATTTCATTCTGTGCCTTCAAGACTGGCTCTGAAGAGTGAAGATTTTTTTTTGGTTTTGCTATCAGTCTGCTCACTCCCCCAGTGGCTGGTGGGACACAGAGATGCAGCAGTAGGTAGTGCAGCTTTTGCTTTTGATTTTTGCTCTGCTCTTGCTTGGCTCTGGCTTCTGCTTTGCTCTCACTTTCTGGCTTCTGCTTGTTAGTTAGTTTATCTAAGCAATCCACATTTTTTTTTCCCTGGACTGTTCTTTTTCCTCCCCCTTTTTCTNTCCAAGTTTTTCCCTGGACTGGTTTTTTTTTCCTTTCCTTCTTTTTTTTGGAACCACTCAAACCTGCTCTGGACTGGGACCTGGGAAACACCAAGAGTTTGCACCTCACAGCCTGCAGTAGCTATCCCCAACATCAGAGAGACCAATAACAGAGCGATCACTCCCAAGACTTTCTGAATTTGTCATCTTTTGCAGAGCGGTGAAAGTGCTGTCATCCAGTATTGTTCATTTTGTGCGCCGGGGGGTGCTTTGCCTGTTAAATAAACAGGTTCCTTCCACTGCTCTCTGAGGAATTCTTCCCGAGCTGCTTGGGAGGAGGGGCCATGTGGGTTTGCTG
>VWYI01042711.1:22963-62555 GCA_013399455.1 Anthoscopus minutus | reverse complement strand
TATATAGGAATATATACATATATTTTTATATATATGATAACTAGTAAAAAATAGATGCCCTGAAGAGAGTCCAAGGAAAAGCATCAAGACTATGACATTTTAAAAGGCACAATCTATGAGGAAATTTTAAACAAAATACTTTGCAGTTGAAAATTAAAGTGATTAGTTTTCTAAAAGGCGACAAACAAGAAAGGGACAAGGTACTTTTTACCATTTCTATCAGGTGTGGGGCAAGAAGAATCAGTTTAATTTGCCATGAGTATGATTTAAATGAAATAATAATAGTAACAGTCTAACTGCTATCAAAGACATATTGCTTGGCAAAGATATCAAATTGATAATTAATCTGAGGTTTTAAGAGAGTGTTGGCAGCAATATGTATGCACTAAGCATGTTATACTTTAACTAAATTGTAGTGGTCTCCTTTAATATCCCTTTCATTCTAAATTTTTAATGTTAAAATCTGCTTCTTAGCAGCCAAAACTCGAGTGTCAAATAACCCACTATAATCAAAATTACACATGGTTATTTAGTTCACCTAACCAAAATGAAATCACTCAGATTCATCTGTTTCTGACTCCATATTATAAGGGAAATCAAATCAGATAACTAAAAAATATCCCCAGGAAATAGACCAAAAGCCAGGATGTGTCCACATTTATGTTTTTAAGTCTAGATATTTACTGAAACTTACCCATACATATGGAGATTGAATTTGTTAACCCAAATCCTTAATATTTTCCTTTATGTACTGAATCAAAACTAGTAACTGTAAATTGGAAAAAACCAAAAAGGTAAACTTAAAACATATCATTTCAATGCAGGATTAATAATTTACCAGCAATTTTACTGTTTACGGTAAGTCATACAGAGCAAAACATATTTCTATGTAGAGATAACTATGGAGAGTCAAAACCAGTAATGAGCAACTCCATTAGAATCTCAGTAAGACAACACCAAGTTACTTAGAATGAGTGATTTACATAATAATTGACTAGGGATTTTTTTTCAGTTTAAACGGCAAGAGATAGTATTTTCCCTAAACATTTCTCAAGAAGTTAATGACCCAAAAAAGAGCCATGTAAAACAGGTAATCACTTGTTAATTGATCTGCTACTAGTCCTGTATGGAACATTGAGCAATACATTCACTGTGGAACCTTGAGAATACATTTGCTGGTTGTGCTGTACCTTGGGACATTCTTCAAAGATGAACACCCGAATATTTATTACAGGAATAGAAAGTGTTGACAGCACATTAGTGAGATAAATACTCATTTTCTGTGAACCTCAAGGTACCTACACGCTTTTCAAGAACTGTGAATATGGCAAAGACCCCACCAGATAATCTACCACAATGCCCACTGTGCAAAGCTTTGCTCTTTCAAAAAGAGTGCATAGTGAACTAAAATTTCCTTCAGCTGAAAAAGAATCCATAATGAGAACAAGCATGAATATGTTCAGAGGATGCAAATCAAAACTTGCAGAAGATTGTTTAAGTAAATTTTTTTTTTCTGTCCTCTTAGAGATTTCTTTGATTTGTTGCAGTTGATAAAGGTTATTATAATGCATTTTGCACACTGACACACGTAATTTCTCCTTTTAATTTCTCAAGGCTCAGACCACACTCGTTTCTGTAAAATGGTAGAAGAGCATAAAGGGTGTGTTCAGAAGCAACATGCAAATGTTCATGCTGTTTATTTGCACATCAATCTCTGGCATGTTTTTAAAACACCTTCATAACTCAAACAGGATATGAGCTTGGGATGTGTAGAGGGAGGAATAGGAGGAAAGGAATACTGAGTGGTTTGAGCAAATATCCAACGGTTTGGGGTTTCTTTCCTGTGCTTGGCAAACAAGAATTTCAGAGACTTTTATGAATTTTAGTCTCTGCATCACTTTCCTGAGTGATTGTGTAGGAGAAGTTTTGTTCTGAACAAACAAAAGGCATGTGGCACGAGAATGCTCTGGAATTTGAAAGAGATGGAAGAAATTGAAAAGGCAAAGACCCCATAGGACTCAACAAACTCAGCCATTCTACATTCTTTAAACATATCACACTAGAGCACATTAATCAAGCATTGGAGAGGTGAAGATGACACCCTGAATAAATTTCTAGTCAGAATTGATGACTGTAGAGGAATTTGGGTTTATGGTCTACATTAGCAATAGTAAATGATTTCAACATTCAGGGATGTATGATAGAATTTAGTGGTCTATCATCAACTTCATTTTCAATTAAATAAATTCTATCCACATTTACAGTCTGAGCTGGAATACAAAATAAGGTTGCCAGATGCTGAATCTGATTTAAAGCAAATACATTGGAGAAGCAGTATTCACAGGGAAAATATTAGAGGGAAATTATAATTTTCATATCAGTCTCGGAATATACCTGATCAGAGAGAGGGAAATGACACAGAAATTATTGTGATCTCCCCAATAAAAGAGGAGGAGAAATAAACTATTTTGAGTTGCACTACTGTAAATGATGTGTGGAAACAACCATGTTGTCGTTACATGGCTGATAACCAAGTTACCTGATCTTGGTACGCATATGTCATAAGAAAGACACGGAAATTAAGAACCCCTACCAAACCAATAGAAAAGTAAAAGATTCAGTAATATGGTTTTTTGGTTTTGGGGTTTTTTTTGTTTGTTTTTTTTTCTTTTACCCCTGAGGGGCCAAAAGGGAAAGAAAGAAATATTTAAAATGGAGAATACTAACACAGAACCTCATTTTTTAGCTATAACATTAGAACAAATTCATAGGACCATTGAAGCCCCTAGCCATTTTTGGAGTATACAGCGGGGAAGAAATCCATTTGATCTCAGGATATCCTTTATAGTTTGCCCTTGCTTTTGGAAACAGAAGTCACCACTCATGAGGAGGTTTCTGTTCAAAACATGCAGGATATCTGTAGTCCCAATTACACAGGGAATGGGGACAGATAAGATATGTAGTGTAGAGTGTAGAATTTTTTTCAGTGAGACTTAAATGCATATTTAACTCCATTTCTCTTAAAGAGAATTTTCAGAGATTGAGGCTAAATTTTCAGCTCTCCATTAAGGGAAATTTCTTCTTCTCCTTGACAGTTACCCTTGTGCTAAAATATCCCTTTTACTCCTTCCTTCAAAGACACTGGTGAATGAAGTATACTCTGCTATCCACAGCTACCTCTGCCATCAGCTGCAGGCAGCCTTTCAGTTTTGTTTTTCTCCCAGTTAATATTTCTTTGGACTTTTTCCATTATATCAAGTAATGTGTGGGCCAGAAGGATGCATGTGGCATGATAAGGTTACTACACTGTATTTCACAGAGCTTTATGTATACTTTTATTTCATTATATTATCTTTATTCTCCTTTTTGTGGACTTCTACATAAAACTCCCAAAATTGCCTTGTGTGGTAAAAGCTTAGCTGATTACTTTGAAAATGAGAGTAAAATCTATAGAGATACTGACAATACATACATTTTGCTGGCACGTGTAGCTACACATATATTTCACTCTGCAGTTTAGAGAAAATGAGCTTAAAATGTTTTGTTAACAATATCTTGGGTAAGTGATGCAATTAGCTATTATTTAGAATGCACTGTACAATGCAGTATAGAATACTGAGCTAATGTTTTTTCTTATTAAGCATTTCCAAACCTTGAAAAAAATAGTTTCCAGTTCTTTTAATTTCCTTTCTGCTGTTAAGTGGGAAATGGGCAATTGAATATGTCTCTCTGCTTGTCTGAAAGAAAATATTTTCATCTACTCTGTCTTGACAGCAGAAAAAATAAACACTAGAGTCTTTTCAAAACTCTGCCAATGCAAAATGTTAAGACAGAAACCATAAGAGAGAAAGCTGAAGACAGATCAGAACCATCTCTTTTTTACTGTATTCCTTATTATTACTCCTTGAAGGGAGATATTAGTCTGAAGATTGAGTCATATAGGAGGATGATACAGAGTAGCAAGGAAATTCTTTAGCTTCTAAGTGAGTTGAAGAAATGCGGATGGAAGTAATGTTGCATTAATGCAAGGACACAGAATCAAAAATTCAATAATATATTAATTACATTTTCCTTCTTTTAACATCAATGAAGCTACCAAAGATATGGGAAGATTGTGTATGTTGAAAACCTTCATGTTTTTATGCCATCATTGATATTTTTAAACTAGATATCAACATTTATGAGAAGGAAAAAGCCAAATAATTTCACATGAAGTTTACAGAAATTTTCTCAAACTGGTCTCATAATGTAATGGCTGATTAATATCCTGCATTGGGTTTGCATGCCCAGGTTTTGGTCGTGGGGAGCTACAAGGGTAACTGCTGTGAGTGGTTGCCAGAAGCTTTTTCCATGTCTAGCTGAACAGTGCCAGGTGGCTTGAAGGTGGACCTGCTGCTGGCTAAGGCTGAGCCCATCAGAAATGGTGGTAATGCCTCTGTGGTAACAGATTTAAGAAGGAAAAAAAAGAGAAAAGGTCTGGCTCAGCTGTAATTGTGGCCAGAGAAGAGTGGGGTGAGAACGTGTGAGAGGAGCAGCCCTGCAGACACCCAGGTCAGTGCAGAAGGAGGGGTAGGAGGTGCTCCAGGCACTGGGGCTGAGATTCCCCCGGGTGAGACCATGGTGAGGCTGTTGTGCCCCTGCAGCACATGGAGGGCACAGGGGAGCAGAGATCCACACACAGCCCAGGGAGGAGACCCACTCCAGAACAGAGGGATGCCTGAGATGAGGCTGTGACCCTGTGGGAGTCCTGTGCTGGAGAAGGGTCCTGGCAGGGACCTTCAGACCTGTGGAGAGAGGAGCCCACACTGGAGCAGGTTTCCTGGTAGGACCTGTGACCCTGTAGGGAACCCAGGCTGGAACAGGCTGTGCCCAAAGGAAGGACCCTTTGGAAGGGGGACCCACATTGCAGATGTTTGTGGAGATCTGTTTCCTGTGGTAGGGATTCACATTGGAGAAGTTCATGGAGAACTGTCTCCTCTGGGAGGGGCCCCATGCTGGAGCAAGAGAAGGGACCCTCTCCCTGAGCAGCTGTAGAAACAATGGGTGAGGAGCAGACCATAACCCCCATTCCCTATGTCCTTGCACTGTTGGAGGGGAGGAGTTAGAGCTGGGAAGAAGGGGGTGGTGGGAAAGGGTCTTTTTAGATCTTATTTTACTTTTCATTATTCTGCTCTGATTTTGCTCTGACTAAATTCAATTAATATCTATAATTTTAGTCTATTTTGCCCATAACAGTATTTGCTGAGTGTCCTCTCTCTCTCTTCATCTCAACTCATGAACCCTTTGTTATATTTTCTCTTCCCTATCCAATTGCAGGGGGTAACATGAGAGAAATTTTGGTGGGTGCCTGGCATCCAGCCAGGGTTAACCCACGTCATATCCCTACCTGAACAGGTTTGTCTGTGGTCAAGGACTCCAGAGTACCTTTCCAGATCTGGAACCACAAGGATTTGAAGGTACAGATAGTTATACCATCTCTTATTCTTAGAAGCAATTTAAGCTCTACTTTGCAAAGAAAAAGAAATCAAGACATAACTAACATGAACAGTAAATGCCTGAAGAGTATACAACAAACTCATAAACTGACGTTTGTTGAAGTCTCATGTTCATACTGTCAGAAATGGCTACAACTGCAGAAATTATTCACTGAAAGAAAATATTCATATTAAAAAGGTCAGCATTTCTTAAAAGCATAGTTGAACATGTTCTGATGATTATGTAAGCCAAGTGAAAATTAATTTTATGACAGAAGTCCAGAGAAAGTGGAGCAGTTGTTCATTTGCCATAACACACGACAGATCACTTCTGGTTTCTCCAGAAGCAACAGGTTTAGATTACCTCCAAATGCAGTATAATGGACTAGATAGTCTATTTTAATCTGGCAATTTTCTATGATCCTTTGTTCAGAGAGGACCAGATGTCTGTTGTTTTGTTAAGAATTATCGTTGTAATTGTTAAAAAAAATATACCTAGCATACCAAGGCCACATGTGTGGCACAGGTGCATTTTAACTGCTCTGCTGTGATTGTCTCTAATTAATGACTAGGACTCTGGATGTTCAGCCAGGTTTCCTGTTTTTGTTTTGGGGATTGCTTTTTTGTGTTGATTTGTTCAGGTTTTTTGGGGTTTTTTTGTTTGTTTGGTTGGTTTTTTTAAGGCTATATGCCCACTTGCATTAAAACAGAAGGGGGAGGGGGGCAAAATTATTAACAGCTGCAATCACTAAAGCATCAGAAAAACACTTCTATATATGTGTTTGTGATGGTTTTAACTAGAGTAGAGTAAATTTTCTTCACAGTAGCTGGTATGGGGCTGTGCTTTGGGTTTGTACTGAAATGACTGTGGATCATACAGACATGTTTTTGTTGTTGCTCAGCCTTACTCAGAGCCAAGGCCTTTCCTGCCTCCCCCACCACCTCACCCTTGAGTGGGCTGGAGGGGCACAAGGAGTTGGGAGAGGACACAGCCAGGACAGATGACCAGAACTCACCCCAGGAATATTTCAGACCATACTGCATCATACTATCATTTAGTATATGAAGTGGGGAAAAAAAGAAGGAAGGGGGTGACACGTGCAATGACTTGTCTTCCCAAGTAATTGTTATATGTGATGGAGCCCTGCTCTCCTGGAGATGGCTAAACACCTGCTCAACCATGGGAAGAAGTAAATCCATTCCTTGTTTTGCTCTGCATGTGTGTGCAGTTTTTGCTTTCCCTATTAAAATGTCTTTATCTCAATACATTAATTTTTTTATCTTTATCACTTGTGGGGGAATGTGGTGCCTAGTTGCCAGCTGGGCTTAAACCATTACAGAGTTGTCACACACAGGTCCATGAGAGAATTCTGCTGTTAAGAGGGGGACAGCTTCTGTAGTTCCAAGGTGACTCTTTCCCAAGAAAAAAAAATATAGAAGGAAAACTTATACAGTACAATAAGCTTGTGTAGGTATTAATAACCATTATTCATTAAGCATCTGAAAAGAGGAGACTGACTTCTCTGTAAGATTAAAAAAGGTGAATATTCCTGTGGAAGAGCAGGCATTCAGAAAAGAAAGACAAATTCTGAGCTAATATCAATCACCTCTCAATCAGACACTCACAGTTCTCCAACAGCAGGGAAAAATTTTAACTCTCCCATGTTTGATCCTACCTTGCTCTTTTTTTTTACCTGTACTCTTGGTCACTTCTAATTTCAGTGCAAAATCTATATTTTGAGCAGATGTAAAAATATATGTAAAAGTTCCCCTTGATGCCCTGAGCTCAATTTTTATCTTATGGGCTGGCCTCAAGCAGCAGAGTCACATAATTTTATTGTCGTTTTGTCTGATGGGCTGAACAGAAAAAAAATTGTACACTAAATACAGAAGAAAAATCTAAACTAATTATTTTTTTTTAGTACATGAAAAACTCTCTTCTTCTAGTCTTCAGTTTTTAAGAACTTATTTTTAAAAGCCAAAGAGAAAGGCTTGCATATGCAACCTAATTTTGTGGTTCTTTTAACTTCTGAATATTTTGCTTTGCTACTCCAGTGTATTCTTAATTCATATCTAATAAGCCAAAAGAATGAAAATGTTTACTGCAATTTTTACTAATTGTTTAAATGCATATTTGATATATTATGACAACAGAAATCCCACTGTAACTCAGTAGGGTAGCTTTTTGCTCAGTGGTGGCTAAATCTTCCCTAATTGGCATATCTGTTTTGAGAAATAAATATACTACTGTAGTAACAGAAGAAAACACAAGAAAAACAGTAACAATGCAGAAGGAATAATCTCAAAACTCAAACCGTCATCACCCTGTACTTTTCAACTCATCAGTGATTTTATGTTTTTAAAAAGGACTTTTATGTACTGAATGGCTGTTGTTGTTGTTGTTGAATTTATGCTACTCAAAGTCTGTATCACAATGAAATTAGGTTCGTGTTTGACATTTTAAATACCAGGCAGGAAAGTATAAATAATATGGATTAATATGTATTTTATGATCACTTAATCGTCAAACACACATAGGGAGGTCAAAAATGTATACCATGGAGCTCTTTGTCTGTCATAACAAAGTGTAATTTACATTTCTAATTCACTTTGATCAGTGTGGGCTTTGTTGGTAAAGCACAGCCTCCAAAACGTGATGTTACAAAAATTGAATGGTAGCTCCATACAAGTTTTTCAACACACAGTAGTATAAAAAAATGCAGTAATACTTTCTCACATTGAATATATTCTTTGGTGATTAGAGGAATAATAGGTAAGGCTTACCTGGATAAAAATGACAGCCACATTTTACATCATTAAATCAGGATGAGTTTTATGAAGACACCCTTTGATACTGCCTCAATTGAAAATTATCTGTATTATCATAGATTATGAGGACCCATCTCCTCGTTCCCTCAAAACACAGAAACAAAACCAGACCTTGAAACAACTCCCTACAAATCTATTCTTCCACTTTACATCTCTCTAAAGGAGTAATTATGCTTAAGAAAAAAAAAATTATTAAGACTGTGATAGAGAAACTTTCACTCAAAGAGGAAAGGAAATGGAGATTCTATGAGATTTTTTAGCATTGACAACACTGTACTTAATTTCGTATGAACAACCTTGAGATCCTCTATACTGAAGACAATTTAGGGAGATAGAAAATGAAGTTGTATCTGTAGTTGCCATCACCTGACATTCAAATTGAAGGTCTGAAGAGATTCCTGCAGTTTCTTGTGAGAGCCTTATGCCCATACCTATCAAAAATGCAATATAGTTTCTGTGAAAGTAGTTCTTACATGCTACCACCTTCTGTGGAGCTCCTCTCTGAAAGATACCAGCTCAGGATCCTTGCAGACTCCAGAATACAGATTTGGCATCTTTCTTCTGCATGGGCAAAGCCTGGGATCCTGCTGAAATCTCCACCCTTCATCATGAAGGGATGTAGTTCCTCACCGCATTCTCCCTGAGTTTAAAGCTGCTGGGGGCTAAGAAAGGGAAATTCCTGTATTTCTCAGAAGGGAAGTTTCTTAATTTCTCCTGATGAGGGGCATTTTGTTTTCTTGACAATGCACCTGCCAACTGAAAATTATTAAAAAAATATATATTAAAGACCTAACCAGCAGTGTGAAAAGAACATTATTTTGAAAAAGAAAAAATAATGAAAAAATAATTGGCAGATGTGCACTAGACCAGCACCTGGTTTCACAGTCCCACATGTGGTAGCTTTCACTATCAATAACTTTTTTTCTCCACAAGACATTTCAAATTACATAACATATTTTTTCAACAATTCCCTGTATATTCAACGAGAAATAATGGATGCTACAAATTAATTTACCCCCAGGGACTTTATTTAGACCAATAAGGATCCAACTGATACCAATACCAAAAGATCAGTGTAACAAGAGAACAGAATTTTTTTTTTATTCCAACTCAGATCTGAATACAGATTTGCCCCATACATTTGCTCCTGGCTCTGTATTACCCTTGTGAGCTTCATTGAGTGTCTCTGGTGTCTGTGCCAGTGAATCCCTGCTGCATCACAGCATTCTGCTGTCTCACCTGGGTTCTGAGGTCTTCTGAGGTAAACTGCTGTAAAGTCCCTATGGATCAGAGCTGACTTCGGAGCTGCTCTGAGTGACAATCTCATGTCTAGTCCACTGCACAGTACAAATCTGAATAATTTCTGCTCTGCTTTGGGTTCAATTACTGACAACTGTGAACATAAAGTCCTAATTGGATGGAAATTCCGTTCTAAGGAAGAGGAGATCATAACAGCAGAACTTGAAAAGGTAAGATAGAATCTTTTATGTGAGTAAGAATCAATGAGATTGAGACACTGTGCCAAAGAGTTTACAGCATGTATGAACTAGAAAACATTGAAATATCACTTGTTTTGTTTTTTTCCTTTTTAAAAATTTTTCTAGGGAAAAAGGGCAAAAAGGCAAATGCAATTAAAATTGACTTCTCTCCAAATTTCTCCTACTAAGACTTTGTCTGACAGAATCCTGGTGGCTTCATTACACAAAATGTGTGACTGTAGCATATTATTTTGAAAGACTCTTACACAAAAATCTTGGAATTGCATAAATCTTATTCTAGAACTTCTTCTCAGCAATTCCTAGGGTTTGGTTCTTTGTCCAGAAACATCTTCCTCCAAGAACTGGTGCTTACTGTCTCGCAGTATTTTCCCTTTTGGCCCTGATGAAAAGATGGCTTTTCCCCAGTTTTTCAACCTCATATATCCAGTAACTAAGAAAAACATGAGAAATGCCACACAGGGTCACACATTTCTTCTTGAAAAATGTTTAACACTAAGTGACTGGAAATTCCCTTTGCTGCTTCTCCTGATTTCTATGGCTTTTAGTTTTAAAACAGTAATCTGTGTCTAGCTTTTGGAGGATGATTACAACTGCTTAATTCTGTTTCTGGAGCTGTCTGAACGCTTTCAGATTTGCAAACATAAATCTTTATGTTTTTCTGTTTATACTGAACGAAGCATTGATTTGAAGATGCATTTTTAGTCTCTTCAAACAAGCCTTTCTGCATAAACATAGCTTATTTTTGCCCACTTGGACAGCAGCCAAAGTCATACCCAATAATTCCAGTTCTTTAAACTGACAAGTGTATTGGAGTATCCAAAACAACCATAGCCAGACTACCTGTATATCAGTAAATCTTCTAAAAGTTAAATACAGCAGATGAAAAAGCAGTTAAAACAAACTTGTTGCAAGTTTCAGTGGTTTTTCCTGTCAGTCACCCTTTTAATTCTTAGTAAAACCTAATATAAAACATACAGGACTGAGCAAGCAGCACTGGTTCATTCTTGCAAGTGCTTTTCAGCTGAGGAATCCTAAACCTTTTCACATACCAGAAAAATCCTAAGAAAGCTGAAGGATCAAGTCTTTGGATCACAGTTTTCGTTTGCACAGATGCTTGTGCCAGGACAAAATCTTTCAGATTTTAAGACCTGTTAAGACATTAATGACTACAGATTACAGAGACTGCCAGTACTACTTGGTCTTTTTTTTTTCTGTTCTAGAGAACTCTAAAAAAGGTGCTACTTTGGCATGTTCTTAATTCTGTGCTCCTTATTTGAATCCTTATTGATAAACAAAATTAGAGTTCATTTTGGTTTTCCTTTCATCTGCATTTTCTGGATGCTGAAGTCTCATGTCTGAATCTGTCCCAATTTATAAGGATCTGAAAAGGTGTTAGAGAAACAAAAAACAATCATGTTCAAATTAATGAAATCTATCTATACAATTTATGCAAAGCAGTCACTTTATTTTTGCATGAAATTGGACAATTGCAGTATTTTTTTTTAAATAATTGTCAGTGAAAAACTATGCCAGGGCCTACAGGTGCACAAGGCAGCTACAGAAATTGTGATATATGCTATGTATTTGATGTTTTTGTGTGCCTGTTTTGTTTTTTATTTTAATTAAATAGTCCCAAATCCATTCAAATTTAAGTGGAGATATCTATCTTTGTGACAGATTTAGATAGGGGAGAATTCTAAATTGGAAATGACATTCTAAATCTTGGGGAAACCTCAATTTTAGATTTTTTTTTAATCAAGGCAGGGAAGAGATTCCATCAATAAATGGTAAAGATTTTTAAGGTATCAGAACAATTTACCTATAAATGGCCTTGTTAAAAATACAGAGATCTTTCTAAAGAGTTTAATCTACAAATCATTTTCATTAATGATTAGAAATTTTCCTGCATAAGTAATAGTAGGGAAAATCAGGGAAAAGAGTCATGGAGAAGTATGGACTTTGTTGTCTGCTGACTTGATCACTGAGATCTTTTGGACACTGAAGAGGCCATGGAGCTTGACAGGTTCATGGAAAGAACAGCAAGTCCTTATTTAGCTTATTCATAGAATAACAGTCTGTGAACAAATATAAAACAAGCAACACAGAATAAGCAGATTATGGTTGTAATCAGTCCAGAAAAAAGATCAAACATGAAATATTACAAATGTACCTCAAAAAAGGAGCATTTCTTGGTCTGTAGGTGCTGCAACACAGACTTCACTCATTGACTGTACTGGATGCTTGCCCAAGTCAAGTACATGAAGCTACTGTTGATCTTGGAATTGCAGTAGAAAACTAATTTATTCCCAGAATTTTTTCTCTCCACAGATTTGTAAAGAATAATGTCTGATATATACCAGGGAATTTTCTTTCATGTGGTAAAGTGTGCAGAGAGCCTGAAGTGGTCCGTGAAGAAAATTAAGAGTTATGCTTCAGGTTGGATAGTATTAAGTGTCATTTAATTCTGGAGAATAAATGACAGAGAAAATGTTCAGGAAGGCTGGGAAGGCTGAGGTTGGGGAAAGCAATGGTGGAAATAGTAAGACAGTTGATGCATAACCAACATCCAAGGGAATCAATGCTTCTTAAAAAGCTGTACTACCTTCCTCCTCTCTGTCACAGAGCTTTGTTTCCTAAATTTGGAACAGCATTGCTTGACATATAGCAGTAATGTAAATTACTGATATGTCTTTCTACCTGGCTGCTTGATACAGATTTTACAGAGGATGAAGCTAAAAATCTCACCAGGGAGAAATTGCTTCATTTTTTTCTGAAAAGTAACATATTCAGAACTCAAGAACTGGATGTGAAAAAGAGATACACACTTCCATGAAGGTCCCCTTTCCTGTGGTAATTATTAGCAAAGATCCACTGAGAATAAGTTGCTGAATTAGAAGGATGAATGTTCACTTAATAAGAAAACAATGGGATTTTGTTAGTATGGCAATATCTTCATGTTGCTGCAAATATGAGCATGTGTGCCGGGGTTTCTTTATCAGTTATCCTCTATAGGATTTAAATTTAATATGTGTGTCACTAAACTAAAGCAAGAAGTTTCTTTGTGACAAACTTTATTCTAAAACATCTAGTCAGCAACCGATTGATTTGATTCTAATGGAGAAATATAAGATGCATATTAATATTATAGAATAAATAAGAAGCCAGAGCTCAGCAGGGCTTTTTCCCCCCCTCTTCCTTCCAATCTTTGGATTTATAAATATCTGAATAATATCAGTATTAATCCAATAACCATAAAAACTTTTCAGAGCACCAAGTGACTATGTTAAGCACTAGTTTTCACGCACTGGTTAACCCTAGGGAGACTCAGCTCCAAAATATTATGAAGGAATTGGGTATAATTTGTACACACACATCTAAATCCTTAATAAGTGGTCATGAGAGGGGATTTAGGTGTTTAAATTACAGCAAATTGCAATCAAATTTTTAATCTGTGTTTAATTACATCTTAAATATTTCATCTGCAAACCCATAGTCCGAATTTAAATTGAAAATGAATGTTTTCAGTAGTTTGGAACACAGAATAAGATTCACTGTTCAGTACTCTAAGTATCCTGTAGAGAGTAACCATTTAAAGTAATTTTAAATAATTAGGAAGGCAGTTATATATGTGTCATATCAGGGAAAGAATTCCAGTGACAACAGTGGGTTTGTAACAGGGTTAAATCATTAATAAGTATAAAAAAATATATCCTTAGGTTATGTAGAGTTTATCAGTAAAGCCAAACAACAGCAAAACTTCTTCATGGTTTAACCTTTACTTGCAAAATTTCAAATAATGACAAGTGAGAAGCTGAGCATCATTTCTGCAGAATGGCCAGATTACAGAAGGACCACACCACAGATCTGAGAGCCTCAGGTTCCAACACAACCCCTACTGGCTGCCTATATTCTACATCATTGGGACTAATCACAGTTCTAGGATTTGGAACAGACTTTTCTCAGAACACCTCAATTTTTTTATTTTTACTGGATCTCCTAAGAGTTCCTAAGAATTCCCACATGAAGGACAAGAAAGTTCTGATGATCACTGACTGGACAGAGCAGTAACACACAAGTCATACATCTGGAGCTCATCGATGCTGTTTTGAACCAGATATCAGTAGTGCCAGATATCAGCAGTGAATCCACATCTATACACAAAAACATGGTTCCTATATAAAAATATTCTGTAGATACTAAGTATATATATATATATTCTGTATATGTTGTTTCACCATATTTATTTGATACATATATAATATTTCATATATACATATGTATATATTATGCACACATGGGTACATTGCCTCCTCTTGAATGTTTTATGCACTGCATATACATAGAACAAATACTGAATATCAATTCAGCAGCGTTCTGTACCACCCACAGGAAGAAGGAAATGCAGAAGACTGTGTGGGCTCCAAGCAGCCATTATTTTCTCCAACAACTTTTGTCATTCCTGTCATATTTTTTCCTTCAACTTTTAAGAAATAATTTAACATCACTTCAAGGAAGCTTTGAGGACAGAGAATTGGGAAGAGGTTCTTGCAAGTATAACCTGGCAAACATAAGTTTGCAGTTGCAGAAAAGAATAGAATATTTAGTAGATGCTCAGAGTCAGGAGCAATGGAGTGAGGCTACAGAGCTGGGAAGGAAATGTTCCTTGAAGTTTTGTGCTGAATTAGCCCTGGCACTGGAGGGGTAGGTCACCAAATTTTTTTGAAAAATTTTTTGAGCATGGGAAAGAAAAACCAGCATTAATTATGAAGATGCTCTAGGACTACATGTAGTCCAGGACCAGTAAGCTGATTTTGGTTTAGAAATTAGCTTTAGGATATGAATAATAAGGCAGCAGGATTTTTAGATTAAGAAAATGCCTTTGGTTGGTTTAGACAGATCATCTATCTATTTAAAGCTTTATTAAAAACTTTATCCTCTTCAAGTCGTTACTGCCAATTAGTGTCAATTAACATAAATTTAATCAGCCTTCCTCTGCTCCCAGTACAATGCAGTAAAAGCAGTGTAGTTCTAGCAATTTCGGTGTGATTTATACCAGCGTAAATGGGAAAAGAATGAGCCTTAATAGGTGTGCATTTAAGGGTATGTTCTTAAAGCACAGTTTCTAATGTGCCCTAGCCAAGGTAAATAAATCCCTGTGGGGCACATTTGTGATCATAAGCTAGACTTTTACTTTAAGTTAATCCAAACAATTAGCTTCTCTGGCAGAGCCTTGCAGGCAACTCTGAAGATGTAATATTATACAGCAGCTTTAATTATGAGTAAACTAGATCACAGAATTGCATTAGTAATTCTGAACATAACTTAGTTTGGTTAAAGTGTACAATCATGTTTCATAAAATATAAGAAAATAGAAATCTGCATGGATATTAAAATAGTGGCGCTGGCATGGCAAGTGTTGCCTGACAGGAGATTTGGAAGACAAGTTGCTTACAAAGTAGATAATCATAAAATCTGAAATTTTTATACTGGAGGATAGGGAAAAAAATCATTAGAAAATATTAGTAAGCATCAACTACTGTCTTTCAATAAAAATATATTTTCTTCACAAATTTAAAGAGGGTGTCAAAAGAGTAAAATATTTTTTTTTAAACACCTACTTAACAAATCTCATTTCATATAAAATTATTTTTGTCTTTTTCACGTAGTCCTCAGAATATCACAAGGCCTGCATAAAATACACTACAAAATTAAGCAACTATTAACAAAAATCTATCTGTAAATATCCTTCATTAAATTACACCAAATCTGTGAAAAATCTACCTTAAAATACCAGAGAATGAGCAACATAAAGTCAAACACTATATAAAAAACATATATAAAGTAAATGTATCTAAGAGAAAGACAAACTATAAAAACATAGAAAGAAGTGGTTGCAACATTCAGGAATTCAAAATTTGAAACAGAAGGACTGAACTGTCCTATGACACTGCAGATTTACAATCTCCAAAAAGGCATTTTCATACAGCTTTTGGGTATATATAAATGTGTCTATATATTTACACACAGACATCAACCTGGCAACTGTTGAAAGACATTAAAGAGAATGAAGTTGCTTTCAGTATGTATTCTTCACCCTTCATTGCAGCAGCTGGAAGCTGTTTTATGAGCACGATGATGTCTGAAAGGCTGGTGGCATGGTTAAATCAGTTTTATCCTACCCTGCAATATTGGATTATGCTCTTTCAAATATGTGTGTAATGCTGGGCAAAGCAATTAAAATCAAACCTTTTTTTTTTTTAAAAAAAGGTGATCACAGATTGAATTGAATACATATTTGAATATACTATATTGAATACATACTTTGGGACATCTTAATACAATCTAAACAGCCAACCATAATTGAACCCAGTGGGTTGTCTGCTTTCAGCATGCAAAATACAGCGGATTCTGACATCACAAACTCTAGATGCTCCAAAAACAGGTAGATTCTTAAAGAGTTTCTACAACCATTTCCTGTGTAACTCAGAATTTTTAAGTGCAGGTACATCCATTATTATCTCTGTAGTACCTTTGTATTTTGTAAAAATTGCTAGAGAAGAGCCACAAGAAAAATAAGACTCTGTATCTCATGCAGACTTTGTATCCATTATTAAGTAAAATGAGGCTGATTAGCAAATGAAAATGGTGTATGACATAAATATCATAAAAGTGAATGTGACCACATCCTTAATATTGGGTACTGTGAACACACAACCAAAAAAAGGTGACAGAAAAAGTGTCATACTTCTAACTTATTAATTAGGATCACTTGACTTTTCAGCCTTGGCACTTTATCTAATTCTGAAAGCATTAACTTCTCAATAAGACAAATCTGATTAAACAAGAGAAATTCTAAAATTAAAAACCTATCTCCTTTATTTTTCTGTTTCCCATTTGAAGGCTCAGAGCCTCACAAACAAAAGATTATTCTTACCTTGGCAAATGGTAACAACAACAGCCAGGAGCACAGCAACTGTCAGCAGAGGGAATATACAAATATTTTCTTATAGAAATTAAGTTATTTTTTTGCACAACAAAGAAATGTGAAAATTCAGTAATTCCTGTTTTAATCTTTAGGTTATGACTGGGATAAGTTTAAAATCACCTACATTTTTTTTCCTCAAGGGAAAGTTGTTGGAAGTTTTGCAATAAATTTAAAACAAAAAAAACAGGTCCTTTCCACCATTCTTCCTTAATAAAATGCACAATAAATTGAAGGAAATTTGTTGGAAAGATTCTGGAGGATCTTTCCTTGAAAGCCTTACAATTTTGCAGAAAACAAAAATATTTCACATGGGGTTTCACTGAAGTCACAGTTTAGATACTTAAAACTCATATTCTTCTTGAGCTTTCCTGAGAGGATTATCTGTAACAATTAAAGTAGAAAAGTTTCAAGGATAATTGTAATTTACACTGGCAGTACCACCAGACCTAGCTACATTCACCAAATTTTACACAAAGCTCTACTCCCATTCAAAAGCATAAATGAAAGGTCCAAGTTCCAAGACATTACCTAGAATTCATCAATATTTTATGGGTGCCATACTCAAATATTTCACAGGGACATCTTGGGGTGATGGAATTCTTTTGTTGACTGTATAAACCTAAGAAGAAAATAAATTAGTTTAAATTTACACAGCTGTAACAGAATAAAGAGAAACAAGATTATGGCCTTTCAAAGAAAGAATGAAATTAAATACAGTCTGAGACAGGCATCTGAAGAGTGCATCAGAAAAAGTGGTTGTTTAGCAACAGTAATGGGAAAATATTAGATGGCTAAGAAGAGACCAGACATGTGAAAGAACTGGCCAAGTTACAAAAGCAGTGCAGACATTCCAGTGATGGCTCAGGGTCTGGCCTCACATCCTTAGGTGTTGCTAAGATTTTCCTTTTGTGCCACTGTGATTTGAAAAGGACAAAATACTTCAAGTACTGTCATGATTTACCAATAATTTAACCTTTATCAAGGTGTCCTGCATGCAAAATTCTTCTCTTTGATTCAGCCACAGAAAGAAAAAAAGAAGCTGATATAGTGAGAAACAGAGAAAGATCACTGCTGTAATTTACCCCTTGTCTGGAGACAAGTAGTCTTTATTAGTATTCAACTTGTTTTCAAGGATATTTTATTAAGATGTTTGCTTTCTTTCGGACTCTAATACCTTAGGGGATCATAAAAATAACTACTTCAAGTCCTATTGCTTTATTACTTTTCTCCAATTTTCTTTACTAATTACTAAATGGAAAAATCCACTAAATTTAGAGATAATTAAAATATAAGGATGCTTTCAAGATATTTTATCATCAATTCATTGTTTTTGTAAAAATGACCGCCTCAGTGTAGTGAAGAAGGATAAGCATTTCATCTTTTAACCATTATATAAAATATCTATTAAAAATGTTAAATGTAAAATCAAGTATTACATTTATTTTGGTTTTTTTCTAAGTCTGACCATAAAGTTTTGGGGTTTTTTTCAGTAATGCACCCCCCAAAAAAACCCAGCAACCTGTTTTCTAATTTGTTTATGGAATAGTGGGCAAGCATTTAAACCCTGGCAGTTTTGTACAAGTCTCAAACATCCATGAGCTTGACAGAAAAAATTCCAAGTGGAAACCTTTATTTATTGCCTTCATTCTGTGTGGCCTTGGCAGCTGCACAGCTCAGGAAGGTTTCATAAAGTGGAGCAATCAGAATATTTTTGGAATGCAGTTGATAGCATTATTAACAAGCTTGCTAGGTCTGTTTTCTGCATCCACTGCCAAATCAATTTGTAGTAGAGTCATGACTGTAACCAATTTCTTACACTTAACAACTAATCCTGAATAAATCAGAACAACACAGCCCATTAAATTCCTAATTATACATATGTACATACATTTAAATAGGCCTAGATGTAGCCCATATTTCCACTGTATTGAAGTGGGAGAAGACACTTAGTGATGTTAGACTGTTCATGAGCCCTACTCACATGTTTGGAGGATTAATTTAGAAAGCTTGAAACGTTTCTTCTTTCATGGCCTTTTATTCTCACATCTGTTTTTATTAAACATGCAGCTCTGTCAAGACTCTGACGTTGTTCAGGCAGACATTATCAAAATCACAGGGTGAAATCAGGACTTCTTGGCTACCTGACTACAACAATTATAGGAACTGACTATTTTAGGTGTGGCCCTATTGCCTTACCTTACAGAAGTTTGCTGACCGGGATAAACACCAGCACTGCACACCAAAGAGTATCAGGGTTTACAACCACAACAGAAAAAATTATATTTCTTATGGGAAAAAAACTCTGAGTTGTACTATTCTGATGGCAGACTTCGAAGTGTTTCTTTTAGACTACAGGTATATTAAAAAAAATTTAAAAAACAAAAACCTCAATCTTTTCCCAATCAAGCATCCAGCTTATGTTTATTATTTTGTATTTACATATATCCCATTCTCCTTGTTTCTGTGATAAAACTTTAATAGCCAATAAATTATAAATCAGATTTATGTATAATTTATTATTTTAAATACATATTTTAACTTTAAGCTTTTTAAGGAGGAAACTATTTCATCTTTTTTCTTCCTTTAAGGTCTCAGTAGTTCCAAACACTCATGAATAACGCATGCCTCCAGCTGCATTTACATTTTTATAGCGTGGGCTATATCAGTACAGATTTTGTCTTCTACATGTACACTTTCAGGTCAACACGATTGTCTTAAGAACAAACCTTACAGAAATCTCTGGGATTTCATAAACATACTTTGTCATTATTTCCCAGCACCTTGGACACCTCCCTAATGCGTTTGTAGAAAGTTGTAACGCTTTGTAGATGCACAGACGCATCTGTGCTGGTTCCTCTCAGATATTTCCCTACTTATTTCTATATCAGAGCCAAGAAGGATTCCACTCTTTTGAAACAGAGAAGGCTAAATTCTACTACAGAGTAATTCAGAGATGGAGATGGATTAGTTTATCAAGTAGGTTTAGTTAATTCCCACAGTTAAAAGGCCATATTATAGTTTCAGTCATTACAAAATGAAAGACATCTCTTTATTTTAGAACTATGGGGACCTACACAGATGCATTTTAGATTAGAATTTGATTATTTTTATCTTGCATCTTCCATACATCTCTCAAAGCAAAATGCAGGTGGTCTATTGAAATTAATCTGCCCGGGGAAATACACCATATAACTTTTTTTTTTTTTTTCAATAAAGACAAATCCCTACAGGCACTGGTTTGATTCAAATCCCTTTTAACTTTCCTAAAAGCATAGTGCCATCCAGGTTACTCTGGAACTCAGCTATGGCTTTGCGTCAGGACTGAAGATTTCCCTGCATGAACTTTCATCTTATAAAGAATCTTATCTTTTCATGTATTTTTCCCCAAATATCAAAGTATTTGCACAATATAAAAAGTATACTGAAGTACATGCATTTATGGAGAATTTAGATTGTAATACAGAGAGACACACAGATAAGGCAATAATTTACTATTTAACAAGTAATATCCAACTTTTGTACTGATATTTTTACCAAAACTCTACAAGGAGGTAAGTATTTTATCCTTCTCTAAGAAATTACATTTATACAATAAAAGACAAGAAGTTCTGAGAAAAGAAAATGCATTAAGAATCAATGGATTATATTGCAAGAATAGAAAAAAATGTGAAGACCGTCTCAAGTTGTTTTGCAATTCTCCCACAAAATTAGGGAGGCCAGTGCCATAATGTTTTACACTGTCAATGCAAAAAGGAATATAAAAAGATAATTTAAAACTTCCTTTTTCTTACAGAAAAGCTTAAACATGTTCATTTTAACCATTGCTAAAATACCGCATGTTTTCTCGTATTTGTTAACTCAAGCATCAAATTACTAGCACAATTCATTTCTGATGAGTCATTGCACACTATGTGAAGTGGCAAACATGAAAATATTCTCGGAACTAAAATTACAATTTGCATTCTCAGGGCAAGTGCTCTGCTGCTAATTCGTATCACGAGTACTGGAAAAAACCCCCACTCCAAACTCCCTGTAGCTCAGGCAAACTATTCACATCTTTGAAACACCTTCAGTCAGACAAAAGTATCTGGCATGCATTTGCAGTCTGTTTGCACAAGGAGGATTTAAAACAAGCTCTGACTGAAATCCCACGGCTAAATAACCGAGTTCATTTGTTGCAAGCTCTCTGGGAAAGGTGCAGTGGTTAAAAGCAAAGCTGTGCTGGTATGTTGGGGCATACAGAACTTTCAAGATTCACTGTGGGCAACAGAGGTTTTGGTACTTGGGTCCATCTTCTCTCCAAGCTGTAGTTCAGGAATCAACTACTTTCTTCACATTCTTGCAGTGCACCAACTTTGGAATTTACCATATTGATGGTTTTTTTGGTTATGGTTGGTTTCTGTTTTAACCTTCCCTTCCGTTTTATGGCAAGAGTACTGTCTAGTGGGAACAGAGCTCTCAAGAAGATCATCTGTATCCTCCAACTCATTCTTCTTTACTGACTTTTCCCTGAAGTCAGAAATGAGATTTGTCATCTCTCCTGTTTTCTCCCCATTTTTCTTTCCTTCAGACTATTCTTCACAGTGGGTGAAAAGAAAGCAGCAAAGTTCAGAAAGAATGCAACTTTTGAAAAACATTCAGAAAGAATGCTACTTTTTGGAGTAGGATTTGCTCATTATTAAATTATCCAGAGGATTTAAATATTCCTAAACACAAAAGGTCACCACAGCTGTGGGGCAACAAATCCAGCTTTGCACAGCCAGCCAAAACAGACTTTTGAGGCTTCCTTTTCAGCCTTGTCACCTGCAAGAGAAAATGATTCCCTTTATTTTGCTGGACAGACAGGAGGCAAAAAGCACATGCCATTGCTGACTGGACTGCTAAAGCAAAACTGACAAATCCTGGAGGAGGAAACTGCTATTGTAAAGCCAGGCACGACTGCTAATGCTACCTTGACTTCCTCAGCTTATACCTGCTGATGGTGCCCAACAGCCCCTGAGGTCCAAGTGACATTACTCTGGATTCTAAGACAAGCCATGAAAGAGAATTATAATTTTATCATAAAAAAGTAAAACTAAAAAGAGACTCCTACAGAAGACTTGCTACCACTGCAGGTTTTGTGCTGTGATAAAGTAGAGAAAGGCAACTGCATCAAAACTCAGAATGCTTCCTGCAAGTAGCAACAATACTATTTGTGACAGCTAAATGAAGAAAGAAAACTTTGACAGAAAGTTCAGGGCTGAAAAATCAAAAATTAAATAAAACATTGATCCCTGAAAACTTCCCCTTTCTAATTTGCCATAAAAATAATAATTATTATTGAAAGAAATATTGTTACTCTCTCCAAGGGAATAAAACCAAATCTGAAAACTGAAATAGTTTTTCAATTCCCTTTAAAGCACTGCAGAAATTCCCTTTATTCTAAAGGGGACTTTGTAGACTTGATCTGTGTATATATATAAATATATACAGCCATTCACACATAAACAAGTGCATCAATGCACATACCCATAAAACAAAATAATCCATTATACCAGACCCCTTTTCAGAAAAGAAAGACTGCTTTAAGAAATCTGGACAATTTAAGAAAAAAATGAAAAAAAAAAGGTATGTTATATTTTGTGTTCTTAACATTTATCCTTTTTTGTCACAGAGTGATTTTGTTTTGAGGTAGAGTGAACGCCTCCCCAAAGTTTAAGAGTATGTTTGTACAAGCATCCTAAATTTCTAATGCTCTGCCTGGGCTGGTTTTAGATTAAAAATCCAAGCTGGCCTTGTAACTGTAACTTGAAATATATCACAGTGAGAGAGAAGCATAAAAAGCACAGCCATGCAAGTTAAGATTGGCATGTTTAGACTTCCTCTTGATCTCAAGGGTTCGAGGAACAGACCTGAAGCATTAATATTCTGTCTGTGAAAGTGCAAAGCTCAGTTTTTGCTGAATTCACAAAATTAACCCAGTAACTTTACAGAGGAGCTTGATACAGCTCAAAGTCCTTGTAGCTGTGTGAGTTTTCACCAGTAGAGGAGGTGCTGCTCAGTTCACAGGAGCTCAAACTGAACTGCTTTTTTTATCATTTGCAAATTAAAAAAAAAAAAAGAGAGAGAAGCTGAAATTTCACAAAATGTAATATTCAAACTCTACAAATATAACACTTGGAACAGAAATGTTGAAAATGGTATAAAATCAAACTCTTTCTTCAAAACACATACTGAGGTAAAAATTTGTCTTCTCACTCTCGAAACCTTGCCAAGCCACTTGCTATAAATTTGTATCAAATATTCCAAATTAAAAGGAACTTAGTGAGCACAGAGTAATTTTACTCTTTCTCTCCCTTTCTTATTGTTTTTATACAATACTTATAGATAGCAAATGATACATATAGATAGCAAAGTGGTAAAGGCGTGGCTCTCGTGTCGCTATCTTTACATATGGTTTAACTGAAATGCATTTATACATTCTCCTTCTGTACCATGCCATAACAAAATTAGAGAATTATTTTTTAAAAAATAGAGTGCTGCTTTTAGACAGTTTTTGTCTTAACACCTTTACTCGATGAAAATGGGTAAAATTCAACACTGTCTATTGTCTACTTGGGTAAACTGAGAAATTATGAATAGGATAAAAAAATCCTCTCTGCCTTTAAAATAATGCTAAAGCACAAGGGCCTCATTCTCACCTAGTTATTTCTGGCTTACAAAATCTGGTGAAAAAAAATTGATCTGTCACATGAAAATTGGTTGCTGTAAGTGAACTTCATTTTACATTCTTAGTTTCTTCTGATCTCTAAACCCTTCTGTATACTGGAACTTTATTTTGTAACAGAGATATTTTGACCTTTTAGTGTTTTTTTGTTTGTTTGGGGATTTTTGTTTGTTCATTTTTTTGTTTTGGTGGTTTTGTTTGGGTCCTTCTGGACTCTTTTTTTAAAAATTATACTTCAAGGAGAAGAGACAGAGGGCTTTCACGCATTTTCTGAATCTAAGTTTTTAAAAGAAATAGGTTGCTCTCCCATGAAAGTCTGTCTCAGAACTGTACTACTATCATCAAAAAAATTTAGTTGATTTATAGAAATTGAAAGTATTAATAAGACAGAAGTTGGAATCTTGAAAGGTTACACAAAAGCAAGGATGAAGAAGCAAGTTTACTGGAGAGCTTTCTGCATTCATTCTTTTCCTCAACTGAGGGTCAATTTCTTAACAGGAATAAAAAGGATTGAAAGGTGATTCATCCTCACTGAGAGGTGAGAATTCAAGTTTTTTTGCAGCAGGGAAATAGAATTCTATGTATTATTTTTATGCCATTATTTTGTGATTAGCGTAGGAGGTTATAGCTGTTATTCTGATTATCAAATTATTCAACTAGAAGTTCAGATGGAAAATGACACTACTTATCTACTGTTTACTGAAGTTTTCTGTTCATGACATTTCTTATAAATTATATTACTTGAAGTTTGTTTAATAGGTATTCACCGTGGCTGTAGTAATGCCTTGCCATATTAGGAAAAAAAAAGTGAGCCCAGACTCACAAAGGCAAATAAGAAGGCTCCTGACGATTGTAATTAAACAAATTCATTTCTTCCAGGATTTGCTCAGGCAGTCCAGTAATACCTTACTGCCATTTTCATGAGGGGAAAAAAAGAAAAGGCCCAATAATTTCTGTGAAGTAGTAATTTGCACTAGGAAAAATATTGCTTGACTATATCCTAAGGAAGTAATCTCTCTGACAGCCATCCCCACAATCTTCAGAAGCAGATTAGTTCCCTCAAAAAGTCATTACACTTATAAATAAATTCTAAAAAATAAACCAACATGCATATATAATTAAAGAGAAGATCTTCATATCTCAACATAAAAATCCTTTCCATAACAATGGGGATTTGCAGAACAGAATGTTCAACAAATCAGTGATGGAGATCAAAATACATTTAGTCTATGACTTCAGGAGGACCAAAAGAATTAATCCTCCTTTAAGCTATAATAAATTTTGAAATACAGAAAGTATTAAGTATTGCCAGAATGATGACACAATTTCTCACAGCTATATACTGTTGGGGAAACCCCTGTTGGAACACGGAGGTGCCACTCTGGCAGCCACATCCTCACCACCTCAGATGGGACTGGGGCCACACAGCTGCACTCACACTGTCAGACCAGATTTCCTCCCCAGCTCCACACCAGGTGTCCCATAGCAGAGTCTCAGACAGCCAGATCCTTAAAATAATTTAATCTTGGTGCAATAAATAAATTAAAAAAACAAATAAAAGCCTGAGTTGGTGCCTCTGAGGAGAACCAAGAACAAAGGAACTCTCATATCTTCAACGTCCAAGTGTGGAAAATCTGGAGCCATCAGCTCCTGCCGTGTCTCTGTGTCCCTCACCTGGCTGTGCCACAAATCCCTGTGTCCTTTGCTGTGCAAAGGGTCAGCACCAGTTCACAGCCTCTTGTCTCAACCTGCAGCTCCATCTGCAGCTGCACCCCAGAGCTACCCAGGATGTGTTCCTCAACTCTGAATGCCTTCCTCAAATATATCCACCAATTCCCAAACCAGTAAGAACTCCTTTTATAAAAGGCAAGCAGGTGCCTGGAAGAGAACTAAACAATCAAAATATTTGTTAGAACTTGGCCCAAATGTGTGAACATCTCCTCACTCCCATCCCACAGGCTGCACTCCCAGGAGGATCTGAGACCTTGGCTCTACATACAGGCTGTGCCTGACCCCCATTAATATCCCCAGCCCAGCCCAGCCCTGCTTGCTCATGGCTGGAGGAATGGTTTGGTCAGGAAGGGAGGGCACTGCACTGCCCCATGGCACCCCAGACCTCACCAGGCCAACCCCAGACAGGATGCACTCTGTAAGGTGGTTCTGGAGAGGTGCCTGGTGTCAGAGCTCTTGTCACACAGGCCTAGAGCTGAACAAAAGCCAGGACACAAACCATAATGAACAGGATTTGCCATTCTCTGTGCTGACAATCAGCCACGGTCAGGACCACAGGCCACAACACAATTTGGCTTAACCACATTGAGGCTGGAAGGAAGCCTGGCAGAATGAAGATGAATGTACTAGCAGTCAATAGCATTAAGCATGGCAGAGAGAAGAACCTGCAGACGGATGGATGTGATTGGCAGTCTTATCTTAGGACAGATGAAAGTAATTCAGCAAAACACTCAAGTTTTGCTTCTGTATTATGCCCTAGGTTGCCAGCAGATGACAGCAGGTCCTGGCTGCCTCAACAGCTTCTAATCATGAATACAATAAGTGAAGTAGGGCAGCAGTGAGGAAAAAAAGCCAACAAAAGCCAAAGCATGCAACACACAGAGGTACTTACCTTCCCAAGGAATGACTTGAGAATAAAAAACAGAAAGAGTTAGATTCCAGTTTTTATTTTCAGTCAAGCACTTTTTTGTTTACCTTGAATAAACCTTTTCTTGCTAGATTTGAGCGCTCAGGAGAGTGAAGTCAATCTTGGAAACTGAAGTCTTTTATGTACACACCCTGGGATAAAAAACTGTTGCTGGGTGGGTGAACTGAAGTTGTACTGGCCCATTGAGGAGAAGAAGATTAGAAATCTGAAATCAAAAGACTCTTTCATCATTTTGTACTTGCCTTCTATTACTTTTCCGTGGTTGTGAGAACTTTAAAAAGATGAGAGCAAGTTTAGTATAATTTTTCCAGCATATGATTACTAGCATAGCAGTTATTTTTAAATTTATCATAATTTTTTAAAATTTCTTGTAAATTTATCATTTAAATTTATCATGCCAACTTTGTTTCAGTGCTGACAGCTTCTGTGTCATTACTGGGACACTCTAGAGTGGTGAGTCTCCCTGTCACATCTGATTCTGGGCCTGGAGGGGTCCATAAAAAATGGATAAGGAGTGGAGTGATGCCAGCAAAATTCACTTTAGCTACGACATAAACAAAATGCAAAATCAGTGCTGTATGTAATCTTTAGAGAATTCTGTCTGTTGTGGTAAAATCATGAAGGTGTATAACAAATTATACGGATTTCTGGTTCAAGGAAGGTCAAAGCTCTGTTTCTTTCATATAATACTTTTGAACTCTGCTACGTGGGGGAATTAAATAGCAAGAATTAATTAAAAATCATTTCAAACAACAAATCTTGGAGGTTTTCTGAATATAGTAGATGGTCTTTTTAGAAGACAGGCTTGCTACAGCAGCAATACTTGCAAGCTGTGAATAATGTTTGCCATCAGTGTTTCAGAAGGACTGGTGACCTGTTTATCTACAGGCAACTAATCAGCAGTTTTCAAAGTGAAAATGCCCTTCTCAAGTTACATATTTTTCTCCCTTTTTTGGCCAGATTATCCTATTTTTTTGCTATGATAATTCATTCCTGATCTAAAGGACCACAAAATAATGCTTTAGGTGAACAACTCAATTCACCTAGGCCCTGACTTAGAGCAGGCCATCCGTGACAACCCTAATAAATTGTGCATGAAATTGATTTAATCTATATTTGAGACATAATTTGTCCTGCAGAATGTTGTGTGTGCAGTTCACTCATGGTTTTATTTCATTTGCTGCTTTGTAGCTTGCAATGCTGTATATTTACCAAAATAATTCCTATTTTCCTGTCAGAAAAAAAAACAAAACCAAAAAACCATTCAATTTCTTCTGAGATTGTTTTTCTGATCATTTTTACTGAGGGTATCACAAATAGCTGAACTGAGAAGTCTTTTATAATTCTTCTCATACCAACCACTCTAGCACCTGAAGTCCTTCACTTACTATTTTGCTCCATCCACAGAACATATCCAGAAGGGCATTCTTTTGGTCTCAAATTAAATTCACTATTGCCAACATGAATGCCCCTATTAGCTGTAGCTGGTGCTGGTTCTGGACTTCTTTGCCTACTGCATGCCTGGTGTAGAACTAAAATAACAAAAATAAAAATAACACAAGGGAAGAGAACATCTAAGGATTTTTTTTATACTCTGCTAATCCTGAAATTTAAAACATTTAAAATGCAGACACACACATATATGTAAATTCATTTTCTTAAAAAATATGAATAACTAGCTTTTGCTACCATGGGAAGAAAGGAATCCATATTTGACTGAAGTAGCTGCAAATCAATATATTACAGAAATCAGAACATAGATTAAATAAGAAGTTCTATGAAGCTCAAGACAAATGCTGAAAAATCCTTATATTTGACTTGACACCACACAGACAACATGCTAATAAAGAAAAAGTAACTTCTACCATAGGAAATAATAAATAAAATTCCAAAGATTTTGTCACAGACTAGCTGGTAACAACTTCAGACTGTTCTTTCAAGTGCTTATTTTTTTTTAACAGTACAATGAAATTTCAATGGGATATATGCCCTTTTGAAGCAAAACTCTTAAAACATTGACTCTGAGCCTTGCATAATGTGAGCTTCCCCACAACATATGTATTTCAACATGTTCATGAGAGAGCCTCTTCTAAGGCCTCATAGATCCTCACAGCTCTTATTTTAGGCAATTAAAGGACAAATTATATACTTATGGAATATGGGAAACTTGGCACAACTGCTAACCTGTCTATTTTTACATACCAGAGCATATGAATAGGTTAAAGAAATTCCTTCAGTTGCATTTCATATGCTCTAGATCAGTTATCACAGAAATATCAATAGAAAAATAAAAGATTACTTGCTGGATTATTTGTAATCACAAATCAAATCTATTTTGAGATTTAGCCAAATAAGATATATTAAAGCAAAATATGTATCTCAAATGAAGACTCATATTTGATTCCCAAATTTTTAAATCTAAGAAAGCCTTCTGTAAAAGTACTATTTTATTGAGAATTATTTACTTTAACAAATCTAATATCTTCACCGTTTTCTCCCATTTGCTAAATGAAGTTGTAGTAATGTAGGAAAATATAAAGAGAGTGTAAGACTTTATTGCTACTGGGGTTCAGATTTCCCCTTCTTTTCTTTAAGGCTTTTTAATGTGTGTATTAAGCATGTGTATGTGCACACACATACATATATAAGCATATATATAAGCATTAAAAATAAGAATGCTGAACATTTGTGTTAACCAGTAAACCTTGTTTTCCCATGATATCTGTTTTGGGTTCAGGAGGTAGGATACAAATATGATGCATCCCAACTTTTTAATTTGGGTTTAAATAAAAATACCATCCTGACTAAGCAGCCCAAGTTCCAATTTGATTCCAATACAGTTGCAGGACCCCAGTTAAAGGTATTTATCCTCTACATCCCACCAGCAGGCATGTTCAGCCACTTAGCAGGAAGCTGGGCCTTTGGAGACTCTTGCGGTTGCTCTGGAAGACAAATGTCATAATAATGAATGCCACCTTTTTTCCTGTTTTCCCTTGAGTTTGGGTCAGCTGTCCTGGCCAGGTCTCCTTCCCAGAACCTGCCCAGGCAAAGCCCACCAGAGAGGGAGGATGCAGGAGAGCGAGTGTGTCTCCAAACATTGGTGTGTTACCAACACCTTCCCAGCTGCCAAAACAAGGCACAGCACTGTGAGTGCTGCTAGGGGCAAAATCAACTCCATCCCAGTCAGAACTAATACAGGTGGAAATGTATTTTCTCCTTTGAAATATATGGTTGGGTTCAATGCTTTCAGTTTGAAACAAAATGCTTTGCTAAGCTTTCATAAAGCTGCTAGCAGAGCTGGGTTGAAAATGGTTCTTACTTACTTGTGTTGGCACCTGTTTTCAGCTGAAGCTTGGAACACAATAAATCCCTGAAGCTTGCACCAGCAGCAAAAAAACCCAACCAACCAACCAACCAACCAACCAACCAACCAAAAACCCCCCCAAAAAAACACCAAAAAAAAAACAGGGGAAAAGGGAAAAGTGAGGAGAGTAAGTGACAGGCAGAGAGCAAGGAAGTTCTGAAGACATGCATTAAATATTACCTGATATATATTTGCAAATGATTTTCATGAGTTCATCCAGGTGGCAAATGCTCATGTACTGCCTTTAAATTTCCTCATGAACACATTTTTTAATCAAAAGTAAAATCTCACACCAGCAAAGCTCTTATTTAGAGAATGAGAAAGTTTCTCTTTATTTCAAAATAAAATTCTTCCCATAACAAACATTACCTCTAGAAATATTCATTTTAAGAGATGGTTCAGGAGCCACTTTGGAGCTTTCTGGCTGTTTCAAGGTTGTGACAGTGTTCAGATGTTGCTATGGCTCTGCGTTGTATTCCAACAGCTGAATGTGTTACTTCCCCTACACAAAAGGTAGAGCTGTTATTCAAGCTGTAATATCATCTTCTTCTGCTGACATAAATAAATAAATCTTACAGTATATGTCTATTTTTCCAGCTTTCCTTCAGACTGCTTTTATTCTGAACACAATGAGGCAGACTTCAAGCAATGAAGGTGAGAGTGTTGCTTCAGGTCACAAGAGGCACATGTAGTGCTCAGACCCACTGTCATTACAGCACACACACTTTTGGCTCCTTGTGTTTGATGCTCTTGTTTTGTTGTTAAAATATCTACCTTCTGGTAAAGCTTACAATTCTGGAAGGGTGTTGTTTGCAGTTTTTTTATTTGAATTTTTCTTCTGTCTTGACATTTATTTTTCAGCCCTTTCATGCCTCAGTATGTTGCCCAATTTTTTTCCCCTGAGTTTTCATGCCTATATACTTTGAAAGCAGTAGGTTTTATTTTTTGCTTCTGTTCTTTTTATTTTTGTGTGAGTGCTTCTCAACTTCCCACACACTTTCAATTTTTATTGATTGTGCTCTTTTTGTTACCCACATTTCCACTACCCCAAAGCATTTCCCCCCCCTTACTACCACTCATCAGCAAAAGAACACAGTAGCTTTCAGACCAAATTAGTGAACACACCAAATTATGCAGGTGAAAGAAACTTATGCTACATTACATAAGTTCCATTGATAACAAGAAAATTTATTTATTTAGGAAAAAAGTTTAAGGGAAATTTTTAGGTTAGGGAGAAGATTCAGGATAACATAACATAGTCCTTGACTGTTTCCTTTTCAGTAGCTATGACAGACATATTTTTAAAATATTTTTAAAGCCTTCTAAGTAATCAAGACTGAATTTTTTTGCAAGCTGGGATAATTCCACTTCTGGGAGTGAGGAAACAACCAATATTTCTATCTTCCTCCTCCACGAAACAATCTGTTGCAGACTTTCCCCAGTTCATCAACATCCTAGGAGGGTATCTCTAAAAAGACATATTGAAAGCCTTTCCCTGAGTTTTCTGCTGAGCAGGTGGGCTGTGGGAAGGTTTTTGTTTTGTAGTCATATTTTGGATTGTTTGTGAAAGCTGTTTGTTACCATGCCATCTGATGGACAATTTCTCAATGTGCCATCATGACTACAGCATCTGCTCTCACCACAATGTTTCTTCTAATGTGAATAGATCTAGGAGAAATTCATCACTGCTATTTATTATTCATGTTGATAAAAAGGGTTGCAAAGTATCTCAAAAGGTAAAATGGTGATATTGTCTGCAAAAGAGCCCTTTTACATCTTGCTACCCACATTTATCACTCTGTTGCCTGATATATCTTTTTCCCTAAAGAAATCACCATGTGTCAATCCTCCATCCCTCAGATTAAAACAATGAATAGAAAGTATGTCTGATCCCTACATCACCCTCTTCTGCCAAAGATTCTTCAGGACATGCTCTCCTTCATTTGGTGTAGCAGGATAGCTTAAGCATGGAAAACTTACCTTTAAATGCTTATGTTTATGGCACACAAATATTTGTGTGTTACCAGTGATTGCTAAAAACTGTACTACAGGTAACCATCTGGGATATTGGAGCCAGGCAACAACAACATGACAATTCAGCATTTCTTCATTTCTTACTCCTAGTGATTTTTAGTTTTTTTCAGGGGGAGGTTACAGAGTTTCATCACATAATATTTTCACATCTGACAATCTTCTAACATTTCACCTGGGGCAGAGTGGAATAATTTACAGAATTACTTAGGTTGGAAGGGACCATTTGAAATAATCTAGTATATAAATCCTTTGCTCAAGCAGGGTCAGCTAGATCAGGGTGTCCAGCATAACATGCAGGTGAGTTTTGAATACCCTCAAGGATGGAGTCTCCACCACCTCTCTAGGCAACTGTTTGACCAATCTCAGAGCTACAGTTTTTCTGTGCTCAGATGGAATTTCATGTGTTTTAAATTGTGCCCATTGCCTCTTGTTCTGTCACTGGGAGTCAACAGGACAATATTCTCTCCCTCATATTAGTTCGCTCCTGTCAGATATTTACCCACATTGCTAAGATCTCTCTGAGTGTTCTCCAGACTAAAGAATCTCAGCTCTGTTTCTCCTTAGAATTCCAATAGACTATTAGCCTTTCTAAAACCATTATATTTGGAATTTGTTAACAGCCCAAACAATTTTTCCCCCTACTAAGAAAAAAATCCTCAGAGACAGACCAACAAATTTAAAGCTTTCAAATCCTATAACTGCATATATAACCTCAAAAAGATATTCACAGTTAGTAACATTTCTTTCTATGTTTCTAGATAAAGGGCAAAGGACTAAAAGAAGTCCACTGCACACTGAATGATTCTTGCAGTTTTGACAGTGCTTTTACAATCAGCTTTGAATTAATTTTAGATGCTAAATTCTATACTGACCCCTCTGTGCTCAGATAGAGCTTACGTAATCTTCTGAAGCTGCTTTTAAAACCAAGCCCAGCATCCTTTTGAGACTGCCACTTGTAAATGCAATCTTAGGCAGAACTGGAGAGAGTTTGCAGAGCATGAGGTGTCCTGTGCACCCACCAGGGCAGCTAAAAATGCCAGGAGGCACTCCCAGCTACACCGTGTGCGCAGTGCCTGCAGGCTGGCCATGGGCTACTGCTGCAGAATGCAGGGTAGAGGCACATTCACATCTCCTCTTTCACAGGGAAACCACTCCTGGGACTCTGCACAGGCATGGGGGCTGTCAGAACCACAAGACACAGCAAGTTCAGAATATAAATAACTGCATTAGACAAGATCCATCAGGGGTCTCCTCAGATTCCACGAGAGGGAAAATAAAACCAAAACTCTTTGTGCTCTCACATGTAAAGAAGCAAAACTCAGTCTTGACAACTATCAAGATTTTATCAAGGTGTCTGATTTTCTTAAAAGTCTTAAGTCTCTGAACCAGGTATTTTCCCTCTATCTCTCTATGTATATATACACAGATATATATGTATCTATACATATGTATCTATATATATGTGTATGCATATATATATATGTATCTATATATGGATATATATTGATATATAAATGTAGAAATATGTATAGATATATATGCATATATGCACACATATGTGTGTATATATATATATATATTTATACAGCCTGTATATATATTTTTTTTCTTTTTTTCTTCTAATGCCCATAGTTAAGGATGCGAGTTTGGAAATTCATGACTCAAGGTCAGTCTTGCAGCCCAAAACCAGAGGCAAAAGAAAAAAAAGTAGAGGTAAAAAAATAGAGGTAAAAAAGGTTGCTTATTGCTATTTTTAAGTCTGCTGCTCTGGCACCTCTTCTGTACCTTTTGAATGTTTGGGCTTGATGATACTGGAAGCACTTCACTCTTTCTGCCACCACAGGATCCAATTTGGAACTTTCCAGTTTGGAACTTGAACTAGGGAAAATGTAAATTAACAATGGTGCCCTGATTTGTTAGCTCGCTCTCAGCATATTGTGACATGCTGCAGTTCACATGCCCTTGTTTAAGCAAATTTACAGCTTGTATTGCCTTGCTTTAACTAAACCAACTCTCACAAAATGGACACATTTCTCACAATTAAAATAATACTAGTGTGATGACAAGCAAACAACAAGAAAATGGCAGAAGTGACATTTCTTCTACTCTTAGCAGCTGACAAGATTTTTCTCAGTCATTCTATAAGGTAACAAGGATGACAATCTAGTCAGGTGTAATCAAAAACTTCTAAATTCAGGTGATATTTAACCCCATATTTCTCCAAACTTAATAGTAAATGTTCAGAGGCCACTTCTGAGGTTTCTTCTTAAGAGCAAAAGGCAAAAATCTGCCATGGTGGAAACAGCTGGAATATGCAGAAAACAATATAACTACAAACTAAAAAGCATTCACTTTTTTCAGAAGATACTGGTGAAATATGTTACAAAAAACTGCTGGGCTTTTTTTTAATAGGTTTTCTATGCAATTGGCTGAAAGTGAACATGTTTCTAGCACATGTCAGTGTATGGTATTTTCTAGATTCTGTTTCAGTAATGAAGTACATAAAGACCCACTGTTTTGTGAACTACTAAAGGAAAGATGTACTGGAGAAAATATATTCTCAATGATAAGTGACTTCTTTAACAAAAGTAATGTTCTAAGGAAAAAAACTTTGCAAGCAAAAGTACTGCTTTTACTAGAATAAAAAAGGTTCCCAGAGTAAGGTTGCAGAGAGAGCACCACACATGGAATTCATTCACTGCATCATTTATAGCGAAACTGCTGCAGCAAACAAATAGTATCCAAAGTTTTATAGCATGTCACCAGTGAGGTGAATTTCATAAAGAGATTTAAATACTACAATTTTTACAATATTTGTATTGAGGTGGGGAGTGACCATGAAAATCTTTTGTACCACACAGTGATTTCCTGGTCATCTCAAGCCAAAGTGCTTAAAAGAGTTGTCAAAATTAAAGACGAGTTATGCATTCTTCTCCTACAAAAGGACAAGTGTTCCATATTTGCTGACCTTTTCTCTGTTGACAAGTGGTTGTCAGGAGATATTTTCAAAAAAATAAACAGATTTAATGTGTCTCTTCAAGGTGAAGATGACGTCTTAAGAATGAGTGAAAAGTAACTGTTTTTCCAAAGAGCCTGATGCTGTGGAGAGAGAATTTTGACAAGTGAATTTTGGAATTAATTTCATTGTGCAGGGATTGTGTTGCAGAAAGTAATGTGTCACTTATAAAAATTCTTATATCTGGAACCAGATCTTTCTAACATGTTCAAAATTTCTCAAAGAGAAAAGAGAAAGACAATGGGTTGTGAAGCCATTTCTTAAAATATAAACATGCAGTACCTTTGAATTAATTTAAATTTCAAGAAAAACTAAATCACATTGGGGTGGATGAAAATGTACTGGCTGAAATTCTATAAAAATCTTGATGAATCCATGAATGAGATTTAAAAATAAGTGTCATTATTCAGCAGGCACAGAAAAATGATGCATCCGCATATTTTTGAGCTATATTTTTTCAGCTATGACAGTCATTAAAAAGTATCAACATTTAGAAACAGAGCTTCAAATTGCTCCAGCAAGATGTTAAACCAGAATTGCAATAATAATTAAGCATATTAAACCATAATGTTTACAACAATTATTATTAAATATTTTTTCAATTAAAGTTTTTTTGCACTAATAGAATTATTAATATATCATCAACCTTTACCTCATCTCTTTTAAATTTCTATTTTTGTGTTGTGTTTATTATAATTATTGCAATTAGATACATATATAATATATCAATAACTATAGATATATATGCAACCCAGGGTGTGCATTTAAAACTATTTTACTGATAGGTGTATATGACCAAAAATGTTGGGAGACCACTGCTACAGTCCTATAGTAGTATATCTCACCCCCATATTTTTTACTGTTAACTTAGACTTTACTGTATATAGTTGGTGTTTTTCCAATTATTTTCTTCCTGGCATATTCTTGGAGACTGAGCACTGCCAAAATCTTCTCTCATAAGAATCAGAAATGGAATCAGTAATTTTAATGTTTAAATTAATCGTGTGATGGCTTTGCATCTTCCCGACCTTGATTTTTCACCCACTCTCCCAGCCAAAAATCCCAAACCAAATCTCAAAAACTACCATCCTCCTTTTCCCAAAAAGTCCCTTCAAAACTCCTGAGGAATGATTCAGTGATTTTTCGCGTATGTATTTTCAGGTCTTCCACGACACAGAGGTAAAGTTTTATTTTGTCTTTATTTACAGTCCAAGTTACCATCCAGTTTTATTTTTAAGTGTGAAACCTTCAATAAAAGATAGCTTGACTGGCTACTTGTGTTTATGTTGTGTCTTCCAACTGAAAAGGTACTTTTGCTTTTCGTTGGTTTTTTTTTGTTTGCTTGTTTGAAATTTGCTGACATCTCCAAAGATGGTCCTTCTAAAAACAATGCATTAAACTGGAGACTGTAGTGAATACAACAAATCAAAACAGAGAGGAAAGCCGTGAAATCTTTTCAGATGAGTAAAAATGGTGATGAAACCACCTTGCCAAAAACAAGTAATGTTGCACAGAATGTTAAGAGATAATAAGAACCTGGGCAATAAAAGAACTTGTTAAGGGAGTATTCTAAACTCCAAACTCTGTAATACATTTTGTAAATAGACCAAGAACTATTAAGAAATTCTTTGTTGCAGAGCATTATCAGCTTGCATATTCAAAAGATTTCTGCTATTACACATTGGTAAGTTGCAATATATCAGAGCACTTCATGGAAGAAAAACAAAGAGATCAATTTAATATACAAGAGATGATAAAATTAAAAAAAAAATAGAGGGGACATTTAATCACTGTGTTTTCTTTTCCTCGGGGTTCTCAGTTATAAAAGAAATAATTGATTTTTTCTCTTAGGTAAATGAACATGAACTAACCATGATCCTCCACCTTTTCTTTTTTTCCCTGCTGTACTCCTCATGTAAGAAATTCAACTGATTCCACTTATTTCACTGAGCTGTGGTACGTGGCCTGTACAGCATGAGTAAATACAGGAGAGAATAGTCAATGAAATGTCAAGTTAATCATCTTGATTATAATATGTGGTTTCAATCAGACATGCAATACTATTTTACCAAAGTTGGGAAAAACATTAAGTAAAAAACCTGGGTTTCTTTGTTCCTTTTTTAAGGAAAAAAACCCACAAACCAACAAAACCAGTCAATCACTTTTTTGGTGTTTGGCAATCCACTTTGTCACTTTCAGGGTGTAAAATGCTAAAGGGTCAATATAAACCAGATCAGATGTTCTGGCAATCGGTTGAGGATGTAAATCCTGCTGGGCATTACCAAGAACAGGAAACACTGCAATGAGGGGAACAAGCTGGAGCACAGCCCCAAGCACTGAAGTGCAGCTGGCCCTTGGAGATTCAATCTGTCTCCTGTTAAGGAGAAGCACCACTCCTCAGAGAGAATCCTTAATAGGAAACTGAAAAACTCGCAGTTGGAAAGACCAAGTCAGGCATCTAACAGCACAGAAATTTTCTTACAGAACATGGAATTGTCTTAGGGATTATCCTCCTCAAAAAAAAAAATTATATTATTTAAAATTGAAACCATATTGTCAGCTGAAGATATATACCGTGAGAGCACATAGCAATATTTCCTGATTCAACAGGAGGTTATACTAAAGATCTCAAATATTTCTAACTGAATGCCTCTTTGGTATTTGAAATGCCATTTTTCCCAGCTTCCCTAATGCTCTGAGCTCAGTCACATTGCTCATGAAGAGAAAACATTTATTGAGAACAGGCTGGACATTATCAAAACATTGAGTCAGATCTGATTTGCTTTATTGTCATCGTTTATTCCAATGTTATCCAAACACAAAACTTTAGATATTTACTTTAAAAAATAAATTGAAAAATGAGATTGTGAAAGACACCCTCAAGTTCAAAACGGCAAACCATTTTACTGTTTTTATGTTCCAGGAGGACAGGAGGGAAAGGAAAAAAAAAGGACGGAGGGAAAGGTGGTATTTTTGTCCAAAGCTGAATTTATATCAGAACACAGAGTCAAGACATAGAGGTTTGAGATGTACATTTTATTCAGTAACCCCCTCATTTCAGTTTCAACTAAAATCACATTTTCTTGACTATTTAAATTCCTTTACTGCTCTTGTCAAACTCTCTCCACCCAAAATTCTGGGTAAAATGAAATAATTTTTTTCTTCCCCCACTCTCCAGATCAGAAGAGGCTTATGGGTCCTGGCCTTTCTTATGCTATGTCTGATCTCTGAGTATACTGTCACATCACTTCATATAATGTCTTTGATTTATAGTCGCAGAATATGTATCTTATTTTACTACTGTTTTTTAATCAATAGCATAGTTTTGATAATGTGTGCTGCTTTTTTTAAAAGGATATTCTCCTTACCATGGCAATAAAGTACTAAAAATCCATTGAATAAAGGATTGCTTTTGGTTTTATGCTTTATTGTCTGATACAACCAGAAGACCATTTCCTGTCAGCATAAAAAGAGGACACAGTACCATTTGCACATTCCTATCAGGAGGTGTTATCAGAGTAAGCTTTTAAAATTTTGTTCAATTTTCCATGTATCTGCTGATTTCTATTTCATGGTGTATCTAACTATACTGTACATACACAGCATACACAAAGTCTGTATTTTTTGTCAGATGCTAGAGTTATAGCTACAGTTAAAGCAAGTTGAATTTTTTCTCCCTTAGGAAAGAAACCAGTAAATCAGGGACTGTTTCCCTGTTGTTAATAGCTCTGGGTGTTCCAGTAGATTATCATCACACGAGAAAACTGACTTTTTTTAAAACTACAAATTTTTTTATGTTAGTTTATTTCAATCCCTTGATAATAATTTTAAATTTAACAAAACAATCTGTACTTTGGAAGAGGATTTGCAGAAGGTGACTGAAGAAAAGGAAGAAGGGATAATTTTCAGGACTATTCTTCCCTACTACACATACATTTTTAGTTAAATTATCAGACCACACTTCTTCCTTCTGCTTTACACAGAATACAAAAAAACTCTCCATCAACAAGCAAACTGTGCATTATATACTCATTAGCTCTTCAAACCTTGCATCTAATGAAGAAAGATTTAACAAACCTTAGTTAATGGAAAGCTCCTCACAGACCACCATATTGTGTAAAAGAACCTCTCCATGCATCTAAAAACCATGATCAAATTTGTTATCTTTTAGGAGGCTATGATGGAAATAATATAAAACAAATATATTATTCAATTTATATGGAATTTATGTTATTCCATTCCATTTCACTCCAAGTGCATTTGGAGTTAAAGCTAGTTTTCATTTTCTGGAAGACTGAAATAAAAGTACTTATATAGTTACTTAAAAGAAACAGAAAAAACCCAAACAACTCCGTCCAGCTGTCCTGGCATGAATCTGAATTCAGAAATGGGAAAAAAATAGGTATTTCAGCTAGAGAAGGGTATATGAGTTCAGATATCTAATGCAATCCCACTCTTCACATGCAGCCAGTCTGCTAAAGGTTGAACATGAAAGGTATTTCTCAGGAGAAGCATGAAGTCCTCCCAACACTGCTTTGAGCTTAATGAAACAATAATTACAGTAAAGTTTGATTTTGAAAGAACATTGCATTTCATATTGCAGACCTGACAGTTCAAGCACCAACTACAGCAAACTGAGGAACACAACTAGAACTCTCAACTCTACTCAGAATTCAGCCTGATTCCATAATCCCAACTAAGTTTTGAAAGCTTCTGGAAAAGAAAGAAACTAAGAAAAAAAAATTAAATATATATATATATATATACCAAATCCCCTTTATACTTACAAGAAGAGTCTTTAAAGGTAATTCTATGTACACTGCCCTTCCTTGTGCAGGAAGACATTTAATAGAAAAAAGAGCTACTCAGTTGTGAACCAGAAGGAATGAAGACATCATCCCATTTACTTAGTAATATGTGGAAAGCAGTGAAGAGAATAATGGAAATTCCAAATGGACTTTAAGGCTACTGACTAAAAGAAATAGGAACCTACACTGATCAGAGTATGGTGAGTGCAAGGAGGGGG
>VWYI01042711.1:0-22862 GCA_013399455.1 Anthoscopus minutus | reverse complement strand
CCAGTGCTACAATCAGGGCTCTGCCTGGATGTCTCCAAGGTGGAGGCAAAAGAACGGCCCAGTCCTGAGATCACACATTTTTATATGTTTGGGTCCATTTGCATACAGGAGTCCCACTTGCCCGCCCTCCTCCTTCCACGTTGTTTATATTTTGAGCATTAAGTCTGGAAAAAATGTCCTTGAATCCCCAGCTGGAGTAGGATTTCTATGCCTTCATCACCCTGTGAAAACTTCCTGGTGACCCTGAACAAAAAGCCACACACCAATGCAGAACAGAAAGCCCAAAGACCCAAGGCATCATTCCAACTAGGGGATTGGTGACAGAAAAACAGTATGAAAAGAGAACTTGCTATTCATAAGATCCGCAGAAGTACCCAGAGGAAAAACTGTCCATGAGTTCAGCTGCTGTGCAGAAGGAATTCCATGGCTGGACCCTAGGATAAGATAAAGTACATGCTGTACCTGATTTGCACTGTGCTAAACTTGGTGTCCTCCCTATCAGAGATCTGAGCCCTTCTCAGGTTGCACCATGCAACTGTGAGCAGAAATTCTCAGGTGTGGCTGTAGGTAAACAAACATGCCATGTGTGAGTGTATGTGTTTTGGGCATTACTGCTTTTGTTTGAATGCTGATATTTTTTATTTTATTATTATTTCATTATTTATTGTCTTGAAATGATTGAATTAAGCAATGTTTCATCTATTCTCTGGGATATTAACCAAGGCAACAGTGAGATTAACCTGAAAATCTTTGTGTGTGTTTTTTTGTGGGGAGAGAATATGACTTAGCACATTGTACCGCTATCAGAGATGGAATAAGATTCCAAATGTTATCTCTTAGTAAGTGAAAGAATATATCCTATGAAGCTTTGCACCTGAAGTACAGAAATAGATAAAATTATTGAAATCGGAGAAGAACCTGACAATAGTTAAGAGAAAGCAAGGGAGAGAATTTGAAAGAATAGAACTATTAAGAAAGAATGAAATGATTTCTGTATGGCACTGCATCACTGTTATTATTTCCTGAATCACATTCTTTTGTAGAATTTTTCATATGACACAAGGCAAAAAATAAAATTAAATTAACACTGTATTTCAATAGTGCAGCATAGTTCATTTCAAGTAGTGAGAGTTTACCTCAGGTGAGATATACCTTGCTTAATATAGATACTCATTTTTCCTAGACCTAATCAACATTTGGATAATTAATAAAATCATCTTTGCCTGCTTAATAGGGGGGCTGCATTGGTCTGGGTTACTTTTGGAGTAACCAAGATCTAAATATAGGCATGCATTATGGTGTTTTCCTGATGTTTAAAAACTAGGAAACACTAGGAAAAACTAGGAAACACTTCCTTTTAGCTCTTGAGCAGCATTGCATAAACATGGAGCACTAATTGCAAGTTCATCTGGCATACACACAAAGTTACTGTTCTTTTCTTTGAAAGTTACTTATGCAATTGGACAATTCCAAATTAGCCTCAGACCAGAAACAGGAAGCTCATCTTAAGGCTCATTTAGCTGATGATGTTTCATCAATAGCAATTAAAAATTAAAAAAAAAACCAAAACAAAAACAACTTGCAAATTGATTTTCTCTATTTTTCTTTGCTGTGGATTTGGTATCAAGCTCACTGAAGTCAGATTCCCACAGTTTTACAGTTAGCAGATGAGACAGGAAGAAGGAAGACAATTCTAATTCTAATTCTAATAAAGAAATTGTTTACTTTTCATGCAGTCTCACTGAAATCACAGAAGCTATTCAAGAAATAAACTCTCTCTGTTATTTTACATCTTGACTAAACATTGATTGTCTCATTCTGTTTTTCTGAAGTTAGTTATAGTGTCCAGTTCAATTTCCCTGAATACAGAAATATTCTGAATGTACCTACTCAGGTTAAGATCCAGAATTATATGTTGGTGTTGGATATTTCTAGGGGCTAAACTCTAGCTAACAGCAGTACCATTCATCTTGCTTTCCTGAAAAGCAACAGGAGAGCAAAAAGAAATGTGCAAGCACTCTACCTATAATAGAACATGATTGCAGTGCAATTATATACAAGGTATTGTAAATATTAGTGGGTGTTATGTTAGTGATGAATCAAAACCCATGCAGATTCATGAAGAGAGGTTTTCTTTTCCCCTCCCCTTTCATTTATTTACCTGTGGATAACTTACATTCCTCTCAATAGCGACTACACTAATAATAATATAACCCACAGAAAAGTCAAAATGCACATTGTATTTTTTGCCAAATATCCCACAATTGAGCAGAAATAATGCAGAAACAGAAAGCAGTACTAAAATAGGCTTATGCAAATGTAAAAAATTGAAACATTATGATGTACACAGTTTATATTACAAAGAATATGCAGTTTTAGATTATATGCTTGAAAACTACCATGATTTTGACTAGCTCTGCACTTCCGGCTCTTTATTTTTCTCTGAATAGTGAAGCAATGCTTATAGCAAAGAAACAGAAGCCCCAGTGATCTCTCCTGCTTTTCTTATTTTTAAGGAATTAGGTCAGTCTGAAAGTCAGCACACCAGAATATGAAATACAACCTAAGTCCCAGGCTGAGACAGTAGAGGCTGAAGTTATCAAAGGTGAAAAGAGAGACCTCACAATACAAATTATATTAATCCAGAGCCTTAGATGTGCTCCCCATGCAATATTTTAAAAAATTTCTTATAGTCTAAACAGACTATAATACATGAAACTTAGTATTTCTTTTTTGTCTGTTATATTTTAGATCAAATTTGAGTGAGTGCTGAATGCCTTGCTGACATGTCCAGTTTTGTGAGTCTTATGAAAAATCTCTCAATTATCAGGATATTATTGACTTGGCTGTCCCATATAGTGTTCAGTTCTCAAAAAGGTGTGTAATCTGAAAGAAACCTCAGAGATTTATTGCTTAGTGGAAGTGGCAAATGCCATCTCAAGAAAAAAAAAAGTGTTATCTAGATAGCAATAATAATCTCATGCAATCCATTAAACACCAACATAATTTGACTTAAACAAAATTTGCAACCCACTGGAATCCTGCCACCAACTACAATATATTCAAAGAAACTAATTCAGAAATGAGAAATGGAAGCTCTCTTTGACATTATAAAGGGGGATGAGTATGGGAACAAGAGTCTGTGCTAGTACTCAGGTTTAGCTGTAGCTGAGACCTAAGATTATTTGAGGAGCAAAATATCACTGACAGCATATCCAAGTGGCAGAATGAGGCCACATGTACAATCCTACTGCCCATCAGACAATAAAATGTGAAGCAGAAGGTGGGGAAAAGCTTCAGTGCAAACTTCAGGTAGCACAACAATGCATATTTGTAATGAAATATTTGATAGTGCAATGTAGCATCTAAACCATAGGAATATTAAATACCCAACACAAAATGAGCTAATGTATACGTGCTTCCATGCTGGAATAGAGAGGATGAAGAGAAAACAGACTAGATATGGAGTAGATAAAGCCAAAAGCTGGAGCTAACAGCTTTCACACAGATAGAAACAGCAGAGCTTTAAGCAATCTTTAGATAAAACCAGAGGATGGCAGCATCAATTATTTAGTAATTTGAAACACAAGTGACATCAACCCCAGGCTGGTATTTTATACATGTACACTTACAGAAAAAGGAAGTGCACTTGTGTCTCATTCTTTTCATTCATATGAACTGTTTTACTATCTCGTATGGTGTATATTCTCCATCGTGTATTCAGAAACACTGTTTCATGTGCAACAGTGATTAATATTTTTTCACCAAATTTACAGCAAAGATAGACCCGTTAATTTAGAATATTTGGTATTTACTGCTGTCATGGAATTAATTTTGAATATTTGGTATTTACTGCTGTCGTGGAAAACTACAGACTGCTTCTTTGGAATACGTGGGAAAACCAGTATGCTTTTGAGGAATGGACTTCACTTGAGGCAAGATCTTTTCATGTAGATATTTGTGGATAAATAGGGCTGAAACAGCTTTAATTAGGCCTACCCCTCCCTTACAATAACTCATGAATAAAAATGAACAATTTTTTTTGGTCTCCATGGCAACTTTCCCTTACGAGACTTCTCAAAGACTTTTTGTAGCAAGAATTTGTTGCTCAAATATGTACAGCATGGAAATCCTCAACTTTCACACTCTGAAAACAGATCGATTTATCAATGTCAGGTTCCATGATTCTTGTAGACATGTCTGACAAATAAGAAAACAAACGAAATATTTTTAACATTAAACAAACAAAACTCAAACTGTATTTTACATGTCAAAATAAAAGAGCATCTAAAAGTTTCATCACAAAAGGGAACATTAATTGGAGATAATGACTAAATCTTTTCAATGCAGGGAGAGAGACTTTTAGACTAAAGTGCTTTCTTAAAGATAAGCACCTTCTTCAAGCAGCCATCTAGCTTTTAACTAGAACCCCTCTACTGAATGGGTTTCTAAGGTCTTAACCCTGATTCTGTGACAAGTGCTTTTGCTGATGCTAATTCTTAACTCAAGAGCAGAACGCATTCTGTTCTACTCACTCTGTTCTGTTCTACTCACTCTGTTCTGTTCTAATACTGTTTTATAGCTTTCCTGTTTCCAGACATTTCAAAAGAATAATTAGGCTTGAACAATTGAGAAAGGATAGGGAGGGATACAGGAAACAATGTTTATGCAGAATTCAGCTTTACAGAACTTTGATGTGCAAAGTAGCAGCTTCTCTCTTTGGTTCCCTTTACCACCAGATTACTGAAGCCTCCTGCCTCATGCTCTTAAGTCACTCTTCTTTCATAGATTTGAGCTTTATGTTCTTGTCATTAAATGCCAAAATAATGTCTGTTGAAAACTTGAGGGTACATCTAGACATAAGCAATTGCTCTGTTTCTTTTGCCCTCCAAAAGTTACTGATAGGAAGAAAACAAAGATTGTAGTAGAAGTGGTGGAAACTGTGGTGAAGCTGTTTAAGAGAGCATTGCAAATCTGAAGTAAAAGATAATACCTTTGTACATGTAGAACTGTTTATAACAAATAGTTCATTATGTCATTTGGTGATCAAGCTATTTAATAGTTTGCTGTCACTTACAAAACTAGCACAAGGATAAGGGTGATGAGTAGGAAAGAAAGTTGCTACATCATCATGAGAATATATTCTCCCCCCAATAGAGTTGCAGGACAGACACACAAATATTTAACTCTGCTAGGAAAGGGGAGAGAGAGGTGACAAAGTAATCCTGTCTTTCAAATCTCTCTAAACAAATCCCTCTGAGCTTGAATATGCTGATGTTTGCACCTACAAAAGAAAAAGCAAATACTCTCTAGTAGCTACAAAAGAGTTTAAAGTGAACCACTTTGGAAATGCTACAATAGAAGAGTCATCACCTCCTTTCAACAGGGAGATTTTGAAGATGTATTCATCCATTGTTTGGTTCTGCCAAAAGGTAGAGGAATCCCAAAGGAAAACAGCAATATACTTCAAGAATTTTTTTTCACAGCTCCAAGGCAGTTCCACCTGTAACATGCCAGACATAATTTTTACTCATATTTCAGCATCAACACACATTGCCCAGGTGGACAGCCCAAGTCTCAACTGATGCTGCTTTAAAAGATCAAAGGTGTTTCTAAATGTCAGTGTTCATACATACTGGCATGTACCTGAAGTTTCTCTCTGGAGCTTCTGGCATTTGAACCTTTGTGTGGCAGGGTGGATTTAGGGGGTTTCCTCCCATCTAAATTGATACTCCAGCTATAAGGCCATAAGTAATGTCACCCTTGAATACTGCACCCTGAGAGGGATGATGTTCTTTGGTTAATGGAATGATTAGTGGAAGGAGGATATACTTAGCTTTATTGTTATTATCTTAAAGGTGACAATGATTAAACTATATTTAAAATCATTGGCTCGATGTACTGAGGCAAACAGCATCAGTGGGAGCACTGACCTCCAACAGATGTGGCAGTTCAACACCTCTGAAAGTAAGACTTTTATAGTATTTTCCCATTGTTTCTAATGCCTCCTGAGAAGCTTGAAAGAGAAATCTGTTTGAACTCTGGAGGGTTTTCTTTCACAGCTCACATGTTCTGTTTTGTTATTGTCAGTAACCTCATGAGCCTTCCTATGCTGGTAATGGTTCATATAATGATCTGGGGGAAAATGAATTATTTTTAATAAAGGATTACACTGAGGTTATAGATAGATATAAGAAAAAATTCATTCAAATGTGAGTCCAGCAACTTGACAATACCTCTTTTTTTTACCCAGCTTTTAGAGATAAGTCAGTTGCTGGATGTATTTATGGTAAAGGAAAAGGATGAGAGATTTAAGCTGAATTCCTTATTCTAGGATGACTTTTGGGTTGACATTATGTAAGCCACCTCAGTCCTCTGTGCCCCAGTCTAATTTAGCAATTTTGTTTCTTTAGGATGTAAAACACTGAAAATGGTCTATACTGTGCATTAAAAAAAACCCATCCTCCTTTTAACTGTACACTTGGCCACTATTGTATCACAAATGTTATAAACCCTTATTTGGACAGTGAATAAGGTAGAAATTGAGAATAATATTCAACTGAGAAACTAGTTAATATACTGTCATTTTAATAGTGGCAGCATCATCATAGCCTCTTTCTATCCTAGCACAGCTGCTGCACTTATCAGGCAAGTAAGCTGTAATTAGCCACTTAAAGTTGTCGGTACATCACAGTTGTGCCAAATTTATCTGTTTAAGTTCATTTTTAACTGTGCTGGCCTCTTTTTCTCTCCCCTAAAACATTTCAGATGAGGGCTACAGATACATCAAAGTGGCAATATTGCACAAAATTAATTCAGTTATGAGACAAATGTTTTCTATTTTGAGGGTTTTTTTGGTTTGTTGGTTGGTTTGGTATTTATCTTTGCAAAGGAAAAATTAAGTATGCTGAGAGTTCACTAATTACAGCTCTCCAAATATCTCCCACTTAGATGGGACAGAATTGGTATAGGCATGTGGCCCACTTGAAAATGTTTAACATTTTCTTTTTTTCAATACTTGCTAGAAACTCATATGATTACATTAGTTTGTTTGATTTTTTTTTAGTTATGACTGTTAAAAGTATTTGGGCAGTATAGAGACCTAAACTAAAATCATTGCACTGTTAAATCTAGAGATGGGAGCCTAAAGTTACAGTAAGCAGGAAAAAGGAAATCTCAGTGTTAAGTGGGTTAGCAGGTTCTTCCTTTAGCAGTACTAATAGCAAATCATACAGCAAATTTTAAAAAGAACAAAACGACAAAAAAACCCACCCAGAAGTTCATTAATTCCAAAATAATCAATACCTCCCTGTGAAATAACCACTAATATTAGTCCTTCCATGATAGGCTTGGATAGTGTGCTGTCCTGAATATAAAGGTCTGCATAAAATAATGAAACAAATTAAACATCAGTTAGTTCTTACCAAAAGGAGTTTTACTCTTTCCCTAGCTCAAAGTTTCATTCTCCATCTAAGTATCCTGGCAATATCAGAAAGGTTTTATTTACATCTACTAGTTTTAGGGGTTTTTTTTAGTTTTTGTTCAATTAACTTGTGCTCTGACTATGCACAGGGACACAACACTACCTAATCCAGCATTCTTATGTCAGAGGATTTTTCTTTGCTGTAAATCATAACAAAAACCAGTGAACCTTAATAAATATAGCAACATTAGCTAGCACACTTAACCAGGAATGCAAATGAGAAAATTTATATTAAAAGTTTTCTACACACAACCTAAAAACTGATTTAATCATGAAGGCACACTACATTATCTGGTGAAATGCACTCACCTTTGGGATATTGCACTCTTTCCATTATTTCTGAAACATACAATTATGCAAGAAAAGAAAATAAACCAAAATATTCCACACTGTTTGAAAGAAGGAGAATATAATCCAGGAAACCAATTCCTGAATCTGATAACACTGGTGCATTATCATTTTCTTACTTATTTTTCATGTAATAGTAATTTTTCCCAGCCTATTTATCAACTCATAGAATAGTTATTTTGGTTTTTTTCCCTAGTATTCTTTCAGCTTTTTTTTTACCTACTTCAGTTGCTTTGAAAGCTAGCAGAAAATAACACGGAGTGAGAATGAGAAGATATTTTGCTATTGAAACTCATCTTGGCAGTTATCAATTTATCAGTTTATTTTTTGTGGGTTTTGTTTTTATTGTTTCAAAAATATGTTATGAGTATTCTTCCAGCCTCTAGCACTTTAAGGCTTGGAGATACTCAAAAGCCACCTGGATGTGGTTCTGAGCAAAAAATTCTCAGTGAACTCTTCTCTCTCTCAGGCCCAAATCTTAACATTTATGAAAGCCAAAACAAGGCAGTGAGGAAATTTCACCTTATTGATACTAAGTTTGAGTAGAAGTCTTGAACACCTGGACAATATCATCCAGGAAATTGAAGATGCTAAGAATATTTCCCACCGAGACTTCTTCTGAGGAAAAAAAAAACCCAACCCAAACCCATAAAAAACCTAAAACCAAAATAGGATCAAGCAAGACTGGGGAAGAAAAATACCCACAAAAATCCTTAAATGGTTCAAAAATCTAGATGGAATATTGGAATACATTTCATATTGGAAATAATATTGGAATATAATTCATACCTTTGGCTTGAGAAATGTCAGTTTCAGCTTTCTAACAACAACAAAACCAAAATGATGTCTGTAGGATAAATTAATTCTGTTTTCCTTTTTACTCAGAACAATTAATTCCCATGTCATCATCTTCAATCTAGATCAGCAATTCATCACCCTCAACATAATTTCTCTTATATTTTGCAAGAATTTGCTGGGTCTAAGTATTTTCATGTTATTTACAGTGGTTTTCTGCAGATTAAGAATTCACATCTTTTTTTCCTTCATTTGTATTTTTAGTTCTATTTTAAAAGAGGATTATATTTCCCTGAGGACAATAATACCAAGGAGGAGAAAAAAAATGACAGAAAGGGATTTTATGTTTATCGAATTTATGCTGAAGACTGAAATCTGGACATGCTGGACAGAAAAAAATCATCCAGTGAGAAAGCAGCCCTTTCCATGCACATTCGGTTTTAAACTACTAAAAGAATGAAAAATAGAAAAAAAAAAAATAATAATAGTAATAAAACACCAGTGAAAAAATGGCAAACATTGTCAATTTTTTTGCTAGGTTCTAATGTAGTAAATATCTGTAATGCATTTAAAGAAAACACAAAAGGGAATAGAAGAATAATCTTTAGACACAAGAGAATGATGCACAGTCCAACAAACAGTCTAAATTTGAGCTGTTCTATTCAAACATACCCCCTGGAGATAATTTTCAATCTATAAGAAGATATAGAGGCTGAAAAAGTGAAAAGCTTCTTGTGAATTTGACATTGTTGCATATTCACTTTTATATGCTATTCCTTTAAAAAGCAGAATGTAAGAGGTTTCAGTGAGAAACTAATATTTCCAGACTGGTGAAGATGAGGGAGCAAATTAAAATAGAATAGACTGCAATGATATCAAATTATTATTATCTCACTGAAGAAAGGATACTTTTTTTTCCCCCTCATTTTCATATGAGACAGATGGGGTCTACATATCTTTAGGCATGACATTTAATAATCTTCAACAAAAAGATCAGTCTTTTTTTTTGGGGGGGTGTATGCATTGGTTTTTTTTTGGGGGGGGGATGTATTTTGAGTTGTGGTTTGTTTTTTTGGGGGGGGGTTGTGTCAGTGTCACATTCCTGCCCTACTGTTACACCAGGAAATGTGTGGGAAGAGAGAGCAGGGAATTGATGCCAGTACAGTACTGACACACAGCAGCTCCATTTGAGCAACTGCTTCAGGATATGCCTCGAGCAACTTTCATATGTTAAATACTCATATGAGGGGAAAAGTAATTTTTACAGCCTGAAGAGGTTTATTGGATTCTCAGCTACAGCTGCTCCAAAGACTGACTCAGCAAAGCAGATATCAGGTAGATGTTTTCAGGGGCAGATTAATTTTTCTGTGGATTTAGGAATAGCTAAAAAATCCAGGACGTTCTGGTTTAGAGTGTAAGTCACACACAAAAAGTGGGTTATTCCAGGTAAACAAAATGCATGAGTATGTAGCCAAAGAGGAACTGAACTCATTTGTTCCCTGCATGGAGATAATATCTCATAAGAAAAATCCAAAGGGGAATAGGCAGCAAATTTAGAATTTACATAAACTAAAATATATGTTAAATTAGGTTCAAGAGCAGCATGTGAAATCTGATACTGAGCGTGATAAACATTACTGAAGATCCCCAGAAGAAATGAAAGCAAATTGTTTTCCTACAGGAAAAAGAAAGTTGTCCTTAAAAATAAAATCATATAAGAGTGCTAATGGGTTATCATATTAATACAGTCCAATCCTCTTAATTGGGATAAATCCATAGATAACTTATTGTCTCTGCTTTAGAGAAGTAGTTCATAAAACAGTTGTGCCACCTCCCCAAAAAAAAAAAGAAAAAGATAAAGAAAAATGTTATTTACTGCATAGCTTATTTTTAGATTTTACATCCCATTCCTTCAAGTTGATGTGCCTTACTATTTCAGCTCAGGGTGAAATATATAGATTCCTTTTTACTTTAAGATGCAGGTAATTCCATTAACACAGTGAAGAACAATTATGTTATGCTGTCCATGATGAAAAAACCTAAGTTGCCATTTTCTTCAATTAAACAGATTACTCTTACCTCAAACTTAATTTTATAATGTATAAAAATAACTCAGGGTCACTCAATAAAGCACCTATGTTGATTTAACCAGTTCAATAAACTGCATATATTTTACATTAAAAACCAACAAAAAATGTTGTCATGGTTTAACCCAACATCTAAAACTTACACAGCTGTTCCTCCTGTCCCTGGGAGAGAACAGGAAGAGTAAAAGTGAGAGCTCATGGATTGAGATAAAGACAGCTTAACAAGTAAAGCAAAATCTGGGCCTACAAGAAAGGCAAAAAAAGAAAGGAGCTCATTCCCACAGTTGGGCAGGTGTCCAGCCATGCCCAGGACTGCAGGACTCCATCACATGCAGTGGTGACTCGGGAAGACAAACACCATGACTCTGAACTTCCCTCCCTTCCTGCCTCTTCCTCCAGCTTGATAGGCTTGTCATTGTGTTACAGTGTATGGAAAACCCCTGGGGCCAGCTCTCCTGGCCCTCCCAGCTCCCTGTGCTCACCCAGGAGACTCCCAGGTGGGACAGTGGAGGGGCAGAAAAGGCCTTGGCTCTGTGTAAGCCCTGCTCAGCGCTAAGGAAATCTTCTCTCTATTATCAACACTGTTTCCAGGTCAAATCCAAAACACAGGTCCCCTACTAGCTACTGTGAAGAAAATTGACACTACCTCAGTCAGCATAAACCATTATTGAGTATTTTTGCTATCAAGGAGCTACACAAATTTTCAAGCTCCTCTATGTACACAAATTATTTTAGCACTCATTGAAATGCATCCCCTTTCAGGAATGAACAGCCATTAACCAGCATATGGTTATAAGGATTATTACTATATTTGCTTTGCTCGTTATGAAATGCAAAAGTAATGAATTAAAATTATTTTATGATTTAGTCTTCTGAATGAGCATATTCCGTGTGAGACAGGTATCCCATATATGCTTTCTATTCAGAGTAACCTGCAGCTACTAAAAGAACTGAACCTTCTGTTCTGACAGAGTCTTCTGGGCATACAAACCATTACAACAAAGACTGAAAGGCTGTGATACTATATACCCAAAAAAGGAGTTAAGCAAGCAGATTGCAAAGAAATATAAGATAGTAAATAAATAAAAGATAACCTTACTACTGAGGAAAAGAACCTAGAGTATTAACAAATACCCCTACATGCAGCATGACTTCTAACCTTCTCTGAAGAACAAAGCTTTCAGAAGTATTCTACCCCTAGAAATTCCAATGGAAAGCCTAAACACAAACTTAAATATTAGTCCTTCTGTAACAAAGTTTTCTTTGCATGCTCCTCTTTCTCTTCCACACATCAGCTTATGAAATCTGAGGAGTATGCAAGACCTGACTTGATAACTTATTTGAGCATTACAGCTCTAGGTTGGACAGGAATATAGAGTTATGAATGGCAACTATCAATGAATATATTAGCCAGGAAGGATTAGCCATTAAAAAAAAAGTCAGCCCACCCAGAATGACACAAAATAAGATATACACATAATCATGATGGGTTTTTTTCCAGCATATGTGATGTATCTTAACGTGGTCCTGGACGACAGAAGTCATAATTAATAAAACCCCACTTGAAGAGAAACAAGCTATCCTGGGCTGCATTGCCAAAATTATAGGCATCAGGTCTATGAGCGTGATCCCTCTCCTTCTGAGCTCTTGTGAGGCCACATCTGAAGTACTGGGACCAGTTTGGGCTCCCCAGTGAGAAGACTGGCATCAAGTGAGCCGCAAGGAGCATCGTCAAGTTGGTAACACTGTCCCAAAAGGAAGCTGAAGAGAGACTCTACTCAGAAGTACACAGGAGGAGAATAAGAGGCAGTGAACCAGGTCACAACCAGGCTAAGTCCAGGCTGTTTGGTAAAATATTTTCACAATTAAGGAGGTAAAATGATAAAATAGGTATACAGAGAGCTTGGGAAATTATTACCTTTAGAGGTATTCAAAACTTGACCAGATGAGGCCTAAGCACTGATCCTTTGACCAAGTAGTTTCTGGTGCTTCTTATGTAACAGATTAATTTCCCTTTGATCCAGTCTTCACAAAGATAAAGTCTGCAAATGGCATCACATTTAAATTTCTCCCACCTAGAGCAACATAATGTAAGCTTTACTCTTGAGGCAGAAAAATACTTCATTCCCCAAATGTTCTTTCACCATCATCTTTTTATCGCTTCAATGACAAAGATAAAATATGCCCATAGAAAATGTCTGATTTAACTAAATTCTGCCTGTTAACATGGACTTATACAGTTATTTTTCTTTTTAAGGTGCCCTGAGTTCTGTTAGGCTTTGATGTGATTTTTGGGACTCCAGATTACCTGAGAAATTGAGTGCCAGTGTAGGAGATAATCAGAAAATACTTGGTTCCTGTTGTAGATTCATCACAGTGAATGAATTTAGCAATCATTGTTCCTAGTTAAAATCTACTCTGTTAGGATAAAAAAATATCTTTAAGACAGTTGTCTTTTGGGTATTCTATGAATTAAATCCAGTAGGTACAAAACTTGTGTATGTCTGACTGCATATCCAAGGGTGTATATCAGGAAGAAAGAAGCCATGAGCATGTATAGGTATTGCACGTGTTTTAGAAGACTGTTACTTCAACATCTTACTAACTAGAAATCTGTCTGCAAACCATCCTTAAACAAGAACCAACAGGTACTTCAGTTGCAGACACACATTTAGAAATTTAACTATCCTAATTATTACAGAAATGGGCTGTTTCTTTTGTTTAAACCAATGGGGAAGATCACGCCTTTCGCTAATACCCTTTCAAGGTTGATTAACATTCGTAGGCACTACAATTCTCTGTGAGGAGAAAGACCTGCATGTGTCTAAACACCCTAAAAAGCACTTGCCAGGCACCTCTCTTTTTTAAATCCATTCTTTCTTTTTGTGAGAATACTAAGGATGCACATTTGGGGCAAAGGATGTAGGTGCCACCACCATGAGATTCTCCTCTCTTCCTGGAAAAAAATGTCATACCAGGCATAACTAACAGGAAAATTATGGTACCGTGTGGGGTGTAGCTTAATCTTCTTCAAAAGAGAGAAATGATAAAATTGTAGTAAATTTGCTAACAAAACAAACTAACTTTCAGCAATTTTTTTTCTTCCTGCTGTTGCTGTTTTCTCCAGGAAAAATGATACCAGCTGTGACTGCTCAGTGGACAGCTCTTCACATGACCATATGGGCTCCCCCCAACTAAAGCTGTGGCAACAATACCCTTGTAGTTATAAGAATCAGATATCCAACCAGCAGGAAATAAAAGCTTTTTTTTTTGAGGTTTGCTTTAAAAACCTCCAAAAGCTTCTACAGAATATGGCACTCTCACTGTCATGATAATCGAAGAACATTGGTTTAGAGTCTATTAACACTGAATATTTCTTCTTCAGCAGCCTTATTATTGCATGTGATTGTTATGCAGTCCCAGAAGTTTCTCCAGCATGATGACACTTCAGTTCTAATCTATACAGATTTCAAAATTCTGCTACTCTCTGCAAAAGACTAAACAAGAATCTCATTTAATTGTATATCACATATACAATGTTTAAAATATGTTTTCCAAACATAGGCCACTCCCTGGTCGCTAGAGTAGGGTGTTTGGTACTTTTAAATGTGAGACAACACTATATTTATGTCACATATAGGAAAACAACCAAACACACATCTATCAAATTGCATTGTACAAGTTATCAGTGTTGTATAGTTTGATTAAGAACTGTGGGAGGTAAGTACTGCATGAACAACTAAGACTTTAATCTTTAAAACTCTCTAGTATTTGGAATAAGGAAAGTGGAAGTCTCTTTTCACACACTTTTGATTTGGAAGAAAGGCAATATATATTGTATAGCAGCTCAACTGCCTTGTGTTTTTTCTGAGAATCAGAGCTTGAATCTGAATATACAGAAAAATATTCTGAATAAAATCAGTCATAACTTATTAAAATAATTACTTAATTCTATATAGAAGTGACCTTTCCCCCCCTAAAGTGACAGTAAATTCTAAGCTAAGTCTTTATAGCAAAAATTCACTTTAAACTAAAAATAAAAATATTTTAAGAGATTAAATCAATGTATAATATGTAAATAAATAAGTCTACAGAAATGTTTGTTGAACATTATGCACTATTTGATTTTTGGCATCATGTGCATTTTCTTCAGACAGAAAAGCATCCTTACAGTAAGATGAAAAATGTACATTGAATGTTAAAGCATATGTAAATCTTTATCACTTTGAGTGATGAAATGCACCTTCCATACACCCAAGGAGTTGTAGACAAGACTACATGTAAGATTCTACCTCTGAATTTTCTTATTACCAAGAGCACACCCATTTCTTTTCACACACAGCATTGTAGCCTGTAAGCCCAGTAAATAAAGCATTATTATGGCTAACAATAGGATTCTAGGACTGCATGAGGCCTTCAAAGTCTCAGCCTTAGGATTTGTCAGGCTTCATTTGGCTGACTTGCCTGTGGCTTTTGTTTAAAGTTGTTTAGCTGTGGTGGCAATTGTTTAATGACCAGGTGAACATTACCTAATTACTTTTAGTTTTATCTTAGCTTCGAGTAATTGTGTTGTATAAACCCCACTGTTATAGTAATTTTGATTCTTATCTGTAATTAACAGATAGTAATAATAAGTAGCTTTCCTGTGCATAGTTTAACTCTGACCCTAGACAAAAATAAGCAACAGAGATGTGCAGTTAGATAATTATAAAGGCCCTAAAAGCACCAGCAGATGATGAAACCAGAAGCCCCCAGCCAGATAAATTCTTCATTGGCCAGTTATCGTTCATTAAAGGAAAGCTGCCTCAGGAGCAGAACAAAACCAGTTTTAGGGATATTAAAGAACATACATCCAACATATGTAAAATACTGCATGTCAGGCAAATTTTGCCTCTGTGGAACTGCAGACCAAGAAAAGAAAAGCAAAGTATACAGGTCTGGAAAAACATAAAATAAGTCCCAGTATATCCTAGAATTAAATCATTTTCATCTTCAACATCATATTCCTCTTGGTGAAGCACTCAGGTGATTTATCATAATCTTCCTGGAGTAGGAGGGAGATAAGCAACAAGCATTTTAAGATACAGAAGGCAAAGTACCACGGAAAGCACCAGTTCATTCCCAAAATTGCTACAGGTGTTAAAAGTCTGTCATCATAATGGGCCTAAATGTAGCCATTTTAAGAACTGGCAAAGAGTTTTAATTATACTGTACTGTACTGTACTGTACTATACTATACTCTACTAACTATATCTGTATATATACACACACACACACACAGAGAAACATTTGATATTTATGATGTTTCTTTTTTTTTCACAGAAATTTTGGAGTCTTTGATTTGCTACCCTCCACTCTTGATGTTTAGTCTGAAAAGCATTAGCTCAATCATTAATTACTTGCAAACATTCTACCACAGACTGTTGATTTCCTCTGTGTAGAACTCACCATGCCCTGAAATTCAGATCATGCATATTGCAGATTTAGTCCCCTACACTAAATGTACTGCAAATAATTTGAATCCAATTGTTTGAATATCACTAGATATATCATGTGACTTTTGGTTTTTTTTAATTTTAATTCAAAAAGCCCGGAAGCCAGGCAATAAATATGCAAAAGAGCCTTTTTCAAAGAATGAAAACTGAGGAAAAATTTTAAAAAAACACATATTAATTAGAATGTCACATAAGGAGAACCAAAGCAAATTCCTGTATTTTGCTTTACATTATGAACTACTCAAAGCAGTAACAAAAACAGTCCTCTTCTATGAAGCAAAATGTCAGTAGGTTTTGTATAACAGTTAAAGAACATACATTAAGGCAATCAAAAATCCACAATAAAATCACAAATAAGAAATGTTAAGTCAAGTGTTGTGAGCTCAAGAGAGTAAATATTCACACTGACTACTAGCAGAAAGTGCATTTTCAGTAAAAATGTTACAAAATGGGGAGGGGGAAAATGATATATATTTTAATATTTTTACACAAATTATAATCAGCTTGATTATAATTTGTGTAAAAAGATTAAAATACATATCCTTCTCATCTGATAAGCAGTATCCTGTTAAGGATCTTTACACTTGAAGCATTCTTAACATCACAAACTGAGAACAGTAATATGAAAATGTATATTCAGTTGGAAAAAACAGATTTCTAAAGCTGCACCTTACTACCTACTACACTACAGATACTTTAATGAGGTAACTTTCTGAATTGTGCTGCTGAACTACAATCAGGAAACACAAGAACTTATTTAAAAACTTCTCACTAGTTCCCAGATTTTAGAACAACTGTAAAATTCTAAACTAAGAATAGCAACAAATAACTTTGAAGAAAATTTATTAAGGCAAAGGGAACCCCAAGGATTTATTTAAACTTTATAAAGCATGTACTATAATTTATTTTATAACTGCACAGAAATCTGAACTATCTTCAAATATGAATTGTTGATATAACACCTATGTTAAAAGAACTCATTGCCTTAGTTTTTTCTTTCATTTTTTCTTTTTTTATAACAGATCTCTAGATTTAAGCAAGTGGTAAAGCCATGAGGGTGATGTATTCTGTTATTACCTTTAAGCTTTATAGGCTGTTTATAATTTACAATTCTACTAGCAGTGTGATGGATTCCTGACAGATTTCTTGGACAAAATGGGCAAGCCCTTCGCCTGTGAATGCCATGCAATGTATTTTCATGTTCGTGGCCTTCTTCTATGGATCATCCCTCTATCTCCTGCTTCAAAGAAGTCTATTTCTCTAACATCTATCAATAAGATAGGAGCATATGGTGTCAGTCCAACAGGTGCTGGGAAGTTCTCTGATATTTAAATGAATTCATCATCAGTTAGAAAAAGAGAAACCTGCACCTGATACAGTCTGGAGTTAACAAAATGACAGCAAAGCTGTGAAAAAGAAACAGTTTGTTGCTGTTTTCTTCTGGACTGAATTTATAAAGGCTGGATTTATTTACTGCCTTTTTTTTTCCCAAATGTAAAAAACGTCCACTTTTTCCCTTACTTGACAGTGCCCAAAACAAAGAAAGCATAAAAACATCTCCTTGAATGCTGGTGGCAGTTTCTTATAAAAGCTGTAACTTTTCAAGACAGAAAGAAGATAAGCATAACCTGTATGTAAAGCAGTGCTGGGGCAGCTATCTTAGTGCTTTTGTTCCTGACAGATTTTGGAAACCCAAGTGAAAGAGGCCAGCAACTGCTGAAGCAGAACCTGTGCTGGCTGAAAGCAGAGCCCAGCAGTACCTGAACAATACACTGCCATGCTAGATGTGAATTGGAACACTCAAGAAGGAAAAAGGTACAGAAAGTTTATAAGGTCATTGCTACATGATTGCTGTAAACTACAAGAGGCTGAATACCACTGATGCAAGACACAAAGGTTACAAACAGCTGGCCCAAGGCTAAAAATGAAACAGTAATGGCTCAAAGGCTAAGCTGGTGCAGGACAGAAGGTTACTACTGTAAATCAAAAGCAGGTCTCCCTAGAAAGGAAAGGGGAGCACTAATGAAGCAAACGTGAAGCCTGGGGACTAAGTATGAAATACTGATTCAAATTTTTATGGCAAACTGATTTACTGGTGGAGTAACACATTTTGCTGAACATACTTCTGTTTAAAACTGATGTAATGATTCCAGAACCAAGCCCCCAGGGCAAACAGATAACACGTCTTGAAAGAGCTGGTGAATGACAAAATATGCAAGTCTTGTCTCCAAAGAGTTGAGTAAAAATAAGCAATTTTCCCTAAGGGGGAGTTTTATAGTTTTTCCAGTAACCTTAAATATCGATAACAGTAAGCTGTACAGTACCAGAAAAATAATGAAGTTATTAATTCCTTGCAATGCATTAGGCTGATTAAAATGATGACATAGGCATGAATTCTCCATCCAGGCAGGCTGTGCTTGAAGCAGAGGTCAAAGAGTTGGGCAAGAGGTACATAAAGGATGAAGTTGTCTTAACTGGAAGCATCAGCAAGCATTGCCATATGTAAGGGAAAAAAAATAAAAAGAAGAAAAAGTCTGTTGAGGGTGTTCTGGTTCCAGCCCTACTATCATGGATTTGTGATTATATGACTATTGGAACTCTCTAACTCTCTGTTTTATTCACATATAAATTCCACTTGGAAAATAAAACAATATTTTAGAGTATTTAAGAGCAAAAGGGACCACAAGTCTGGATGCTGTAGGGAATTAGACTAGCCCAATTACTCCTATATAAAAAGTTTAACAGTTAAGGCTATGCTGAAGAATTTACTATTCACTTACTCAGAGAAATTAATACATGTATAAGGGTAGTATGGCCTAAGCATTTCAGGTGTCTTGATCTCCCTTACAGACAAATCATTCCTTGAGTTAGAGACTAACCAATGTCCCAAAAAAATCAAATAATATAGTTTGATCACTTAAATTCTGAGAACAATAATTTCAAGGTGACTGAACTTCTGCCATAAGTAGAGAAGGGTTTATTACATGTGACAGAGTTAAAAAGAGGTATTTCACAAGCTAGCCCTGAGAAAAATTGTAATCCTTTCTCTCCTTAGGATCTATATACAGGCAAGTGCCACTGATGAAAACAAATCCATGATCACATTTAATGTAAGGATTCTTTCTGAACTTAAATTAAGCTCTCTTCCAAGTCATTGGGTGTTACAATATTCCAAGTAGCCTTAAATTGTCATGAAAGTAGGATTCTGATTGTAAACACATGATTGGGCACAAAGCACCTTTATCAGTAACTCTGGAATTCATAGTCTCCTTGAGGCTCTAATATATATCATGGTAGGACAGATTGTCAAGGTTCCCTGCATCAGCTGAACTGTGGAAATTGCATATGGTGTCTAGGACTGAGGCAAGCACTAGGTGTACTGCACTTCAGTTTAAACCTCTTTCCATCAAAAGTTGCCCCAAATCATGCAGAAATATCCATAACATCATCAACAGTTGATCATTAAATATAATAGACCATTGAGGAAATATATCCAAAAGAATAATTTGTGTCAAGTGCATCAGGCTACTGTGAACCGAGGTTTTTAGGAGGGTAAAACACAAAGCCAAGTTATTTTTGTGCAGTCCATGCTGCATCAGCCAGGCTGTCAAAACCAGAATATGGGTGCCATGACCTTATGCTCACAGCAGGGAGATGCTACAGGTCTGTGGGTGTTGGCTGCTCCAACCACCATCTCTTAACCAGTTTTTTTTCAGTTTTGCCTCCTTGGAACTTTCCTTAGAGAGGCCTAAGACAAGGCTTCTCATGGCTCTCACCATTTAGATGTTTTCTAAAGCACCACAGGAGAGTTGACCCTGAACACAGGCAGCCTCGTCTATAGGAACAGGAAGAAGATGCAGATCCCAATACGGGAGAGTTGACCCTGAACACAGGCAGCCTCGTCTATAGGAACAGGAAGAAAATACAGATCCCAATATTGAACTCTAGACCTTAATGCAGACTCTCCCAACAATTTATCTGGACAGCTGGCATGGTGTCTTTCCTGACTGCTGGCACATCAGCAACACAGCTTGAATGCTTTTAGCTTAAACTCCCCTAATTCTGATGCAAATGTATGGTGTTGTAGGTGACGTCCTCCACCTCTAAGTAATCTCTGTATCAGATGGTTTGGAAAGAAATCCAAAAGTAATTTCTTCCTTCATGGGGAAAATAATGCTCCATCTGCCAAAGATTTCCTCTCCTATCTTTTATAGGTGATTCACACCGACAACTGTGATTTTTTTTCCTTATTTTGAATATGTAACTTAATATGGGGACTACAGAAAAAATTGCAAAACCAAGATGATCTCAAAACAGAATTACAAGCACCAGAGACATACACAGCATGATGTGAAAATGAAATAAATTGCTGAAAATTTTTTCATGGGTCAGCTGTGAGACAGTAACTGACCTTGCAAATTCTGAGCAACTTTCAAAACACATAAAGCAGATCAGGGTAAGCCAGTAAAGACAGAACATGAACAAAACTTCCCAGTTCCCGGAATAGTTGCATATATTCATGCTAGGACTTGACCATTATCTGACCTCCACTACATTATTCATACGAATTTCCTCAGGACACACGCTTCCACTGTGTTAGAACATCAATACTGTGACGCCTCTCCTCTTTTTTTTCTCCCTCCTAACATCTGTGTAATCACAGGTTCTCAGCTCACAAAGGTATCCTAGCTGTCAGCAAATGGAAACTACTGAAGCATCCTGTCTAGGCTATTAGTGTTGTACTACACAGATTGTGGCATCAAGTTGCAGAACAGGCCAGATCCACGAGCCCCCTCCAGTTGCTTTCCACTGCTTTGGTAATGGAAAGCAGCCGTAAACCCACTTTAGCTGAACATTTAAAGCTTGGTCTATGGTTATTTTTGCACCGTCTGAGAAGCACAAAGCAGCTGGAGACCACTAACAAATCTGGATTTCTATTTATGTATTCTGGTAGTGAGAGATTAATTTTCAGACCATATGCAATTCCTTACTGGTGAGAAAGGTTTTTATACTTTCCACATAGATATTATGCAATATAACATTTTAAGAGGGTGTATTAGTACAAGCTGTGAGTGATTCAAATCAGACACATGCAGTGTTATCAAGTCAAACACTTTTCTTTTCTAATTTAAAATTGTTTTCTCATGGAATAAATAATATTTTACCCTTGAAGGGTTCTCTTCCTCTCATTTGTGGAAAGACCAGATGGGTCTCACAGGTCATTCGCAGTTATGAGAGAAACACCACCAAAAAAAAATCCCTTTTCAGAGGTGAGATCTTACATTCTTTACAGGAAAACAAATTATTTGCTTGGATGAAAAGCTTTTGTATTCCAGGGTAATTGCTAATATCTGTGGGGTGTCCTGGAAAATGAGATGCTTTGTATCAAAGAGTTGTAACTTATCCCTGTGCATAAAATCTAAATGAATAAATTGGAGCAGACCTTAAAGTATCGTGCAGGGAGGAGATACAAGGAATACAGCTGTGAAATCAGCAGAAAATCTCAAGTGATAACAAGTGGACAAGCTAAAATTATTTAACAGTGGGACTGAAGTCATCTGGCTATATGGTTTTTTGGTGGTGCGAAGGAAGATGGAAGGAGTCTCTGGACAGGGTATTCTGTAAAGAATTTTAAAACACCTTCTGTTACAGTAAAAATAGCTGCTACTGGAAGAGTCAATCAAGGATGGATTATTTTTCTCAGGCTATAGAGACTATTTTTCTTGATTAGTGTTCTAAAATTAAAAATCTTACAAGTTATTTTACATACATCAGAACAGATTATGAGTGAAAGAATTGCAATCTCATCAAGAACATCCAAAATGAAGCATTTGATGAAGGGATAAATACCTTTCCCCCTCCAAGTCTGGATAAACCATGATGAAAACATGACTAAAAATGTTCATTTAGAAATAGATAGGGCTGATGTGGATATTCTTTCAGGAATATTAACAAAGCTCAATAAGAGCTTTGGCTGTTAGAACAAGCTAATGCTTACTTTTAGCAGAATGTTTAAAGCATGTGATCACTCAAGCTACCTAATTCACGAAGGGTACATATGGGAACCCAGGATGGAGGGCACAGAAAAATATGTCTTTTTTAGTGGGCCTCTGTCACTGGCCAGTGTTTTCACCTGTGCAAAGTGTAGTTTTTTTGGAGAATGAAGGTGGATAAGAACACTGTCAGTAGCACAAGACAAGGGAATAGCTCCTGGTGTTACAAGATTTATTTCATCAGCCCCGACACAGACCTGTGCAACACAGACTTCTGCAGATCAGAGAGACCAGGGCAGCAGAAATCTAATGCTTAGGAACACACCACACAAGCTCTACATCTACTTTGGAATTACATGGATGGTGCCAAGGGAACACCTCCTTCAGCCTACCCACTACAAACGAAACCTCTCGGCGCACACATAAGTGCCTCCATTCCAAATAAGTACATTCATCAGAGGAGCATCACACATGGTGGGATTCTCAGAGAAGTGTCATAAGAAAATGTAAAAGAGGAGTGTAAGGGAGAAAATTGTTTCCTGAAAAAAGGATCAGTCAATACAAGGAGACATGAGGAAAGACACAGTCAGGCTGAGCTTCAAGATTAGGACCTATAGCAATAATAATGAAAAGTTTAATGTGACAGATATTGGACAGATGA
>VWYI01042709.1:992-31984 GCA_013399455.1 Anthoscopus minutus | reverse complement strand
CTTGACTAAATCAAGATAGTCCAGTGACTCCTGGGGATTCCAGTGCCTTTAGTGATGGAAGAGAAAGCAGGAGCCACAGATAGTCCTTCCCCCAGGTTAAGGGTGGCTCTATGGGCAGCCTTAGTTTATTTGTCTCAGTGGCTCATGATTACTGAAATAACAAGAAGCTTTCTTCTATTTTATTGCCAAGTCTCACGGGAGGCCTCATTTGCATACAGTGACTCAGAAAGCTGCCTGCTGAGCTGCACGTACTGGATGTCTGTCTGGAACAAGTCAGAGTAATTTGTCCTCTTGTTTACAGCAGCCTATTTATAATAGCACAGAGATGACCCATGGATACACCATGTCTACCCTCCAAACACTCAGGGGCTTTTCACATTCATCACAAAGCCCCAAATACTGTAGCTCCCTCAACATCTCCTGCCAGTAAAGATGATCTCCAAGGGCTATAGGGAGTACAGTGGATTAGAGCAGGTTTGGATGAAATACATGAACAGGAGCTTTTGTTACATCGTGATCTCAGTAAGAATCCATCTGCTTCAAGGCCTAAAGGAGATGGAGGACAGGTGTCCTTGAAAACCTGTGGCCTATGGTATCCACTATTACTGTTTTCCCCAGAAATAAGTTGTTCGTAGACACTCCAAGGTGATCTGTAGCTTTCGGGATTTTTGTTTAATGGCTTCCAATGCTCAAAAGTCCTAGAATGAAATCTATAAGGCCACCACCTTTCCCATTCAGATAATTTCAGCTCTTAACAAGACCAAGTTTCAGAAAGTACTGTATGTTATGTATGTAAAAGAAATAACCCTCTAAAGAAGTATATACATGTACTCAAAATTAATTTTTCACAGCAGTAATTTCAATGTCCTACATTAGCTTCTTCTGCTTGCTAAGGCTTTCCCCTAAGAATTAGATAACCCAAGCACCTTCAAACAACTGCTTCTTCCCAGACAAGGAAACTGGTTTTTCCTCTGTTACAGATATAATATTCTTCATCAGAACCACAGAAACTTCAGGTCCAGTCTTTATCCAAAATTCTGTCGCATGTGCAATTTGTATTTTGCATTAGAAGAAGGTCGATGTCACTGCTTTGGAAAAGAGAGGAGGTTTCTTAATCAGACATGCCATGTTTATTTTTGATCCTGTTACTAATACTGAAATTAGTGACTATATGAATGAAATTAGTGACTATATATCTCACATATTTAGCATATATAGCATATATAAGTATATACATTACACTCACCCACTGCACACACACCCACCCACTGAACTTCAACAGTTATATATATACTTATGCACACATTTGTGCAAGCAACTATTTAATTTTTACATTATACATATTTACAGGCATGTTTGTATATGTATTTACACAAACACTCACATATATAATGTAAGCATTTCACAGTCATTGAGCACTCCCTGAGCTTTGTCATGTCTGTTTTGTGACATCTGAAGAATTTTGTTGAAGATAAAGGGAAAAAGTCAATTACTCCTGTACTTACAGAGGAGAGACCCACCATGCCCAAAGCTTACATAAAGCACTTTTCTCTAATATATGTATACTCCCCTGAATGACTCCAAAACTTCTCCCTGCAGCCTCTCTTATGTGGACTTGAGCAGCATCACTTGGAAATGGAGTGTGTGTATCCCAAGCTCAGATCAGCAAAACTATCTGTATCTTATCATGAGCATGTCTGCTATTCTTACCACAGCACTCTCCCTAAGCAGAGCTACAGCAGGTAGTGATTCTTCTGCCTTTTCTCACAAGCTTCTCCTCCACAGTACAATTTCTAATACCTCAAGTTTTTTAATGCCTACAAAGAAAATAACCTCTTCTTCTACTCCCTAATTAATTTTTCTTTCTTTCCTTATTTGTATCTTACCAATAGCACAGGCCATAAACTAAACTGGTCCGGGGTTCCTTAATGACAATTTTGATTCCTGGAGCAATGACAAATACAAGGTGTGAATTTTGCAATTCATGATGAAAAGAAATAAAATAACTCTGCATTGAAGCAATACAATTCCTTTGATTTTCAACAAGGATATGCAGAACAGGGTTAAAGGTGGCTTGTAAGGTCCTGAGAGATCAGCAATGCTATTTATAGCAATGCTATGTACAGAAAAGCCATATATGCAATTATTCTATTATTCTGACATATGTTTACAGCTGCTCCCTATCTCCAAGGCTGGTAAGGAAGGATTAGTAGAGTTGACTGTATAAGTGATTCAGAATGGAAAAATGTACTCCCTTTTTATTTTTGGTAGCCTAGTCTTTATTTTTCAAGCGATGTTTTTGTTCAGTTGCATGATCTGAGCAGTCTGGATAAAAGGTATATATCCCTTTGGCAATATATGAAGGATTCTTTTTTACCACTTGTTATTTATACCATGGGTCTGGTCATCTAAGTCATATGCTTCCTGTTTTTAACCGAATGACAAACTTTTTAAGCAGGAGGACAGATTCCAAATGATTCATAAGTACTCATAACCACAAAAATCTTCACCTGAACATTTTGAAAATGTTCATTAGGAGAGAAATACGGCAGAATGAAATAGATCGGGACAAGTATGCACAGATGCCATTTTGTGGTGTCTTGCCAGGCCTAAGATTAAAGACTCAAAATATAAATAGGTGAAATATGGAACTCTTAATATTTTTGCAAATGGTTTTACTTCACAAAGAATTGCATGTCATGAGTTAGTGGAATAGGGTGGGATTTCTGACTAATATGGGAAGACTTATATTACTAAATGATCAGAGATCTTACTTTCCAGGAAAATTTCCCTAAATTCAAGCATGTTNGAGATCTTACTTTCCAGGAAAATTTCCCTAAATTCAAACATGTTATGCCACATGTCAGACATTCTCTAGCTACATTGCAGCAGTCAGATCAGAAGCCTTCCTTCTAATCACTCAGTGTAACCTGTGGCTGCATTTTGTTGTTTTCTGGCAATCCCACTTCAGATCCTTGATGCTTCTCCATCCAGAAGAAGTGGGAGAGAAGTGGTGATTGGTTGAAAGCAATACACAGCCCTCTCTTCCCAGAGAAAAGATGTATACAGCAGTATGTGACAGTAGTGTCAGCAGGGAAATACATCTTGGAGTGCAGGGAGTTTAAGTGATTATTCCTTGGCCTTGTAAGAAGTAGCTTTTGGGCCCCTTTGTGCTATGCTCCCTGAGCATTTCAAAGAGCTGTTTTCCCCCAAAGAACTCAGCAGGATGAAAAAGAGCAGCTCGTGGGGAAAACACTGCCCAGAGTGGGTATGGGAGGAGTGGGCAGAGACAGCTGGCTCTGGTGCTTTGGACAGAGGAGGATTTCTGCTGGGAGGAAGGAACACCACTACCCCCATCATAAATGAAACCTGTTTCCTTATAGTTATGTAGAGTGATCAGACCATTTCCTTGTGCCACTAATGCACTGGCGGGTATTCTCAACAGCAGCTGTCTTAGACACTAAGGCTTGGAAAGAAAATTAGGGAGAAAAATACAAAACATGAAGTCCATTCTGACAACAGTGATTTCTTCTGATTGTGAGCAGTGCCGAGATCATATGCTACTGACATCAGTGGAATTTTGCTTGTGCCTCAATATCCATTAGATTCTAGCCATCAGTTGTGTGTTTAATGCATTCTGATACAAGTCAAATCCTTTGAAAACTATGCTGGAGAATGGGAGGAGAGCTGGGCATCACTATACACCTTATTATCATTCTCTTATGATGGAAGAGCATTTTGTACAACCAAATCTACATTCCACTGCTCTCAAGTTAGGTCTCATTCGTAATGTGTATTCTCAATATGTCTTTCTTCTCTAGATACTTATTTGAACCATACAGCTGAAGCATCATCTTCACCTTCATGAAGACCTCTTTTGAGACATGACATTCAAAATATTTTGTCTCATATGAGTCCTCGTAGGTTACTGAATTGCAGACATTCCTAACTTCCAGGCTAGAAACTAAGGCTTGAAGATGATGTTACTTGCCAGGCTCGAAAAAGAAAGTAATAAGCAAAAATCTGAACATCAGGCTTTACAATTCCAAGCCAGTGATTTAACTCTTGGAATAGTTTCACTGTCCACTTTGTGATTTAAGACCCTAAAGACCCTAAAAACCTCCTGCCTTCTCACACAATTAAATTGGACCTTGAAGCTTTTCCATTTCTCATTAGATTTCGTCTTATGCTTTTACTTAACAAATATTTAGCTTTGAATACTATTTTTTCCTCACAGTCACTTCCATTATTCCTGTTTCACCTTTACTTTTCCTTTTGCATCCACTTGTTGTAACTGAGATTAGTAGAAGCTGCTGTGTCAGAAGTCCCAGAAGCCAGAAATTCACACATAGGATTTTTAAACTTCTGACCCTATCTTCTCCCTTTGCTTCATTGAATTACTTAAAATTTCATGCACCATGCAAAGCAAGTCTAGTTTCTCTGTAGGTAGCATTGACTATGGTTAGTTATGGTAGCATTTTCTGGGGCTGTTAGGGAGAGATGCAGACTTCTTCCTATTGAATTGTGTATTTCTGATTTCCTTCTGAATGCTCAGAGGGCACAGAGTATTTATTGAGTCTTTCATGAACTTGAACTCTCTCTCTACATCAAGATTCAATTTCACAGACCAGTTTGGAGCATGGCTATTCCCAGTTCTGTGTCTCCTTTTCTCTCCTCTCTGCCATTTAGTCTTAAAGAGGTCTCACTGCATTGTGTTTTCCCCTCTGCTCTACTGTCTTCTGCTTGGTGGCAGACTGTCTCATGCAGCTGAGATCATCCTGACCCCATAACTAAGCACTCGTGTTTGTCAGCAGCAAGAGTGGACTGGGAACATCTCAGTCAAGTGTTATAAAATGTGAAGTGTGTCTGGCAGCCACAAACTTCATTACACCCCTAGCAAAGGCCTTATACAACAGGCCTCCTGATTCAAGAACCTAGACTTCACATATTTCTTTATAACTTCAAGTACAATCCTAGAGTCAAATTCATAACAAGTGAAAAGTAGGCTTAAGGCTCTTTTCCTGATGGAGAGGAATTGTGAATGCTAGCCACTTTCAATACCATGCACACCGTGCCTTGTCATTTGGAGACATCCTTAAGCATGGTTTTTTGGTTTCTATTGTTTGTATGTTCTGCCCCAATGCTATTTCAGTGTATATTTTAATGAGTGAATTTATTATATAGCTCACTGCACAAAAATTTCAGTTACATTATTAAAAACTCCCTAGTACTGATTTTTGGATCAGATATTTCCTGCATGTATTTTGAAACCACTGTTGGTTTGTTGAGTAGCTTTTCTCCTTTTTTTCTGTCCTGCCTGGGAGTAAAACTTAATATGGGTCTGCCCTCAGTACTACAGTACTACTGTCCTTTTTTCCCTCCCCTGTATCCCAGATTACAGCATAGACCTCTCTTAGATCCAGTGAGAGAAGCTAAGCCTTTTCTGTCTGGCAGCATTTTAGAGACATTAAGTGAAAGAGAGAAGGTAAGTAATTCACCATGCCTCCTCATTTCTGTAATGGGGGAGGACATCTTGATATATTTACAATACTCCTCTGGGGATATTTCATCAGTTATGCCTAACTCTAATGGACAAGAATTGATTTGAACTTTCTACTTAGAGCTGTAAACAGTTTCATTCCAGGTTGCAGCAATGAACTGGTGTTTTGTAAAACTGAGAATTTGGAAAACTTCTGTGTCGATCTATTAAGTAAGCTAGCAGTGAATGATCCAGGGTTTACTAAATTGTCTTTTCAATTTTTAAGATCAGAAAGAGCAATTACTAACCTAGAGTATAAATTTTTTCATTCTAACATCTCTCTTCCATTTTTGTCAGGGTATTGGCTTTTGAGCTATCTCATTTACTTTCAGCTGAGATTTGTCAAATCAGGATACAGTTTGGGAAGGTATTTTTATTGTTCTGTTTAATGTCAGATGCTTATTTATTTAGTTCTCAGAGCAAAAAGTCCAGAAACTCATTCTCCTGCTGTAATAATATCTGTTAATGTCTAAAGTCTATCTATGAAAAAATAACATACAAGAATTCTGGGGTATTCCCCCCAATGTTGAATTTTCTAGTGGTGGTACCTTAAGCAGTTTTAATCCTGGGCATGAAAGCAAAATTCCATCATTTCAAAAAAATTGGCATATACAGTATTATATCTTTGCCAAGGTTTGCAAAGTGAAAATACAGAGTTCTTCATAGCTCTGCTAGGGAGCAAATAAGCAGCACCTGTTATCACATGCTGTATTTTTTAAAGCCTGTTGTATTAAAGATTATCTAGAAAGGCTGTAGCTGGGGCAAATGATCACACCAGTAATCCATATTTTAAGATCCCTATTTCCAACATACTGATCGTCATGGTGAGCTATGAAAACATTTTGTAAGGCGTTAACAATTCTTTACAGATAATACAAATAGTTAGAGAAAACAGATGAGCAAAGGAGATATGTTTTATATTAATTCTAAAGTTAGAAATCAGGCAATCATAAGCAAGAAAAGACAAAACAATGACCTTTCCAGCTCAGCCTTTTGTTCCTCTTAAATAAAGATGTCATTCTGCAAGACTGTGTTTCTGTGCTGTTCCTTCGCACTGAAGACAGAGAAAACTGCCTTTATTTTGTGGATCATCGTCTGGAACTGGTGCTGGAACAAGACAATAACCCTGAAAGCTGTGCTGTGGGGCACAGAATTGCCTCTAAAACAGGCAGGGCAGAAGACGTCAGGTTTCAAAATCAAGCAGCACTAGCTGCCACCACCATCTGACATTTGAATGGGATCCTAACCTATTTCCAGCTGGAATGAACACTGAGAGCCTGATCCTCACAAGATTTTCTTATTTTGGTACCCTCAGTGACATCACTGAAAATGGCCTTTTGGTAACAATTCTTCTAGTTTCTAGCAAGAGATGACTTGCAGATAAATTGAAACAAAATGGTAAAAGGCGAGACTATTACCAGACTACTGTAACTTTGATAATGATTGGAATAACTAATGAAGAACAGCCTATGTGCATTCAGGAAGTTGAGAACCATGGTACTGGATGTGCAACTTCTATATCTCTGGCATTTTAAGAGAGAAAAGCTTTTCACTTCCTGTGGGTCCCATGTTTAAGCAGAGTGTTTGGCATTCATCCAGCAGAAATCTAAGGAGTTAGCAGCAAAACTTAGGGGCAAGTCTATATTTTACTCCCTGGTTTGTACTGGTGCTACAAACATGGTGATAGGGAAACTGTACTACTGCTGTTAACAGGTTGTGCTCTTGTCTTCAGTTTTCAAATAACTGATTAATTTGGGTATTGCCATATTATGAGGGTCAGGTGAGCTAATGTTGAATGCCAATATGTTTCTGCTTATTACTTTGGTGCTTTTGTTCTCTTATAATTTTTTTATAGTTCAGTTTAATTTGATTTTATAACAAGAGGCACAGCTGTCTTTTAAGTATTTTGTAATGAGTTGCTCCAAGAGACACATTTCTTGACCCACTACCTCAATTTAGAATCTTTCTTGAGACAAATATGCAATTTGGGAATGGCAGAAGATGAAGAGAGAGAGGTGCTAGCACAAAGGATTTCATCTGAACACTTCTCATTCCAGCACATTTCAGGGAGAAACTGCTAAAAGGAACTGGCTCCTCTAATACACTCCTTATCGTGAAACCACAAAGACAGACTGGAATGAATTTTTAACTTCTGTAGTGATAACATTTGCCCCATCTCTTCTATCTTCATGGATATCCTGGGAAATGGATCCTGGATGCAATACACAACATTGGCTGCCAATTACTGCTTCACAGACCAGCATCGAGCTGGTAGCGGGAAGCGACAGAACCTCTTGGCATTTACTGCTTCAAAAGGTGCCCATCCATAGAGATGGCACCTGGGACCAGAAGGATGGGCTGTTCAGCACAGGAGGCATTAGGCATTGAGGCACTCAGGCAAGGACAGATTCTTCCAGCCAAGTGGAAAGAGTCATTAAAGACTAACCAGCCTACAAAAAATTGTTTATGGTTTTAGCTATAATGGTAAACAATTTATAAAATACCAAAACAAGGTTTGCCAGGAGTACCAATACCACTCATCCCAGTTCCCTGCATACTCTAGGATTCATATACAAGATGATCCTAGAAAATATGCCACTACACCCTCTGTGGAAGGTGTCTACAAAGGCTCTTAATTGGCTGAAAATCATAAAGGTCTTCAATAGAAATAATGACGACAAACAAAAAGAAATTCTTTACAATGCCTTCGTATTCCTGTCTTTATATCCCTCTTTTCTTTGATAATGTCTCCATCTATTCCCCCTCGAACTCAAGTTAAAGTACAGAACCTTTTATTTTTATGGGTTTGCTCTTTGTTTTTCCAACCACTGTTGCACTCTTTTCTCTGTAACTTTTATCAGAGATTTATCTGATAAACCTTTCTTATGGATCTCCTTGTTCTGGACTTGTGCTTAGAATGAAAAGTGCTTTTTTGACTTGAACAACCTCTTCCACTTTTCCCCATTTAGGCACACTCACCTTCCTGCTTTCCTTCTTGCACTTCGGAATACCATGTCTCTGGTATGAAGTCTTTGTGAACCTTTCAATTTTGTTACCTAATTTTATGGTCTTTCTTGTATTATCTTTCTTTCCTTCCTTTCTTTTCTTTAAGCCAAAATAAAATAGGCTACCCTTATGAATCTGTTCTGGTATTCAGCAACACCAGAAGTGTTCTTGAAGCAATTCTTAAACATTGCAGTGTGGCCTGGGCCAAAGAGCAGTTCTTTAAAGGCATATCATAAATGAAAACACTCTCCATAATAAATGCTATTTGCACAACCACTTGACTTCTTCCTTCCAGCCATTCACTAATGAAAACAATAATATTTCTAATTTAACAAAATAAAGAAATAAATATAGGTGCAACTTCTAGTTTCTGGCAATATTTTCATTCTTACTAAATCATATTAAAAGAGTGTACTGAAATGCAGTGTGGTGAATTCATTTTCATGAAAATATGGATGAGGACAGTGAATCTAGTAAGAGAAGATGCTAGCATCTTTATACACATCATCCTTGAAAAGCTATCTTTTCTCATTCTATATCAGATACAAATTCTGCATTGAAATGGCTTAACCCAAGATGCTATAAGCTTTGGAATTCAAACTAGATTACTACCTTATCAAATAATACCTAGCTACAAAAAAATCTTACATATGGTTCCTAATCATGCACTCTAAAATATTACACTTCTAAAGAAAGGTATAATTTTTTATTGCTCACCCCTTCAAACCCTTCCCGAAGAGGCAACCCACACATACAATCCTGGTATTTTTCACTCGTGATTCTGGATACATGCAACAATTGTCTGGGAAATATTGCATGGTCCTTTTACACAGGGTGAATTGGGTAAAGACTCAAAATAAGTGGTGCCAATCCCTTATCCATCTGGTTTATGACTGTTCCAGATGGAAGGAAGCTATTAGAACACCACTCTTAACTCCCAGCAAAGGCAGAATATAGCCTCCAAATTAATGATTTACCATATGAGCGACCTAAGCTTCGTCAGAAGGCCAAGGAAGTATTTGGCCCACTCAAAAATGTTCAGATCCTTCTTGAAACAGGAAAGACCAGATTAACATTTCCTGAAATTTTGTAGCAAAAGAAGCTAGGACAACTTCACAATGGCTGACAAAGCAGGACAGAAGTCAGCCCTTCCACACTGACTCAAGCTAAGAATGCAGCTCTTCAGCCTACAACACAGTGTAGGACAACCATCCTCTCCTGTGGCAGTTTCCAATTCAATACTACAGGTGCAGCTCCTGACATCCAGCTTTGCTGGAAATGAGAAAAGCTACCAAAATGAATTACTTTCATTTTCTTTCAACCTCATGTTGTGCAACTCATGTGGACAAGCAATGCAGCCACAAAGCGAGGGAAGCAGTCACTGAGGGCTGACCAGGGGACCCCCAAGCTGCTGGGGCAGCTGAATGGCAGGGCAGGGCTCAGCATACAAAGGGACGGATGAACGGGAGGAACCCAAAGCTTCGAGTGACACCTAAAGGCAGCTGTAATAATAGAGACCTTTAAAGAGATCTTTGAAAGAAAATGTGGAGCCGGGATAGCAGGGGTACAGAAAAAGCCTTGCTGAGGATTTTTCTCTTCGTTAAGGGAAGTGAAATACAGCCCTCGCTCATTATGGAGGCAGGCAGCCTCGCCAGGCTGATACATCTCATCAGCCTATTAATAAAGCTCTGCTCGAATCTAGTTTCACAAGGCAACCCATCAGAGTCTGTGCTTCCAACGTGTGCTACAGACACAGGGCTATGGAAAATCTCACCCTCCAGAGAGACCTGAGTGAGGCAGTCTTTTTCATTAATACCAAGTCTGCACAATGAATCAACAACAGATTCAATAAGGCCAGGAAGAGCAAAAATAGAGCTTCTGACCAAATAAAAGACATATAATGAGATCAGAGTGAATTTAATGGGAACCTCTATTCCACTGAATAGGCAAGGTCCCAGACATCCTCCTTCCTGGGTCTCAGGAGCTAAGCCAATAGACTTCAAGTTGCATCATTAAGTTCAAAATCAGACGATCTGTAATTGAAATAAAAGTCTTCTTTTTGGCTTGTTGATCAAAATGGAGCTCAGATGTGCCTGAGGGCATGATTTTCATCAGGACCTCAATGCAATCCTTGATTTCCCAAGCACTGCACCTGCAATGAATCATGGGCTCAACTAGTAGCATATTAATACCCAGTTACCTGGTGCGCAGGTGGAAATAGAAAATGCAATATTTAAATGCTTTAAAAGCAGCTGCCATTTATAATGAACACAATTCTTTCCAGGCACAAAATTGCATCTTAACACACATATGCCATTACTGAAAATCATGCCCAGTGATTTTGAAATACTATATTCACATTTGTGCCTACATCCTGATAGCCTTTCATTTCCCCTCTGTCCAATAATTAGTCTAAAAGACCCTCTTCCTGACGAAGGAAGTTAGTAGAGTCTCCATATAGTGCTCATAGCAGAACCCTGATCCTTGTGGGAGAGTATCACAAAGCACACATCAACTGAGAGCCAAGCAATGATCCCCACACTGCAGCTCATCGTCAAAGACCACCAGTTAAAAACTGCATTTGGGCCCTCCTTTAATATGTGATACAGCAGGTGATGGAGGACTGAGAGAAATGAAAAATCTCATTCTCATGGGTGAAGGGACTGCCTGTCATCTGTCCAATTTTCCCCATACATGAGTAAATAATAAATACCAATTAGAATCTGTTGTCCTAATGTCTTGAAGCTTGGCCTCTAACTTGGTGTCACACACAGATTCAGCAAATCCTATGAGATATTGTGGTACCTAGGCAGAAGAGAAGGCAATTTGGGAGTTTGGAGATCTGGGGCAGACAAATGAAAGAAATAAATAGCTTCTACATTTCACTTGTTGCCGGCAGAAGAAAGCATCTGCATCAAAATGAGTTTAACCATAAGGGAATACATTCTCAATGTGTTGCACAGGGATTTAGCCACATGACTCTCATTGATATTTATGGGAAATGAGTGGCTAAATCCCCATGTAACAGGTTGAAATTTTAGCCCAAGGAGACTGACTGTGGAGGAGCTCTTCAAGGTCTCTGCTTACAAAAACTGTGAGCATATCAACCATTCTCAAATACCATCTATTTTTACTGGTATATTATCAAGTGGACCCCTTGAAAGGGACCAGTGAAATGAACTCTATAAAAGGTTACTGAGAAACCTATAAAACAGCTCTACTAGCAAGTTCATGAACATAATCTGTGGGTGCAAGGGCATGTCAGAGGATGACTTTTGTGTTGATCATGTCACTTTTTACAAGCTGATACTTTCCCGGAAGACAGCAAAGGGTCATTGAATAATTGAATGCTTCAGGCGTCAGCAACAAAAGGTATCTAGTAGCGTGGACATCCAGCTGAAAAATGCATCTGGAAGAACTTCTATGGTTAATCTCAGTAGGTTGCAAGAAACCAAGGAAGATGCTAAATCCCTTAGCTTTTCTCCTGCCTTAAGGAGGATGGAGATAAGCATCAGATTAAAGTGAGAGAATATCTTCTGTCTTTCAATTACACAGATACAGGCCTACTGCAAGCCAGAAAATTTTCAATAGCCAAAATTTACAACCAAACTGGCTATATGAATATCAGATTAGAGGTTTAACCAGGAAATACATGTCTAATTCTTTCCTCAACCGCATGACAGATACTGCTTAGAGTAAATTAGCAAAGGACTAGCCTATTTCTGACTAAAACACAAAGTCTGGATAAAAGTGCTCTGTGAGACCTGCATCCTTTCTGTAGCAATGCCAATGGAATTCTGCACACAATTTCCCTCCCTGCGCACCTGTCTGCCCCCACCCAACAGGATTTTATGGAGACAGTATGGACAAAAATGAAATGCTTTAACATAGAAGACCAATAGATTTTATTCTATCATACAAGTGCAGGTTTAAGGAAAACTAGTTCAAGTACAGTTACTATAGAAAGAAGGTTCTTCACAGATGTGCAGACAGCAAAGTCATTGTTGCATGCCTTTACTTTTTTTTTTTTATATAGCTTCTGAAAAACCCCTTCCTAGAGAGCGGAGTATTCATGATTATTACACAGATTTAAGAAATCTCTGAAGGTTGTGATTACAGCAAGAGTTTTTTCTTTTTTGGTTTTTTTAAACAATTATAAACTATCAGTTGGTGTTACTCCATGAAGTTTGACCAACGCATACCTATTCTTTTTTGGCCATTACACTACAATTTTAAAATACAAACTGCATTTCTCTGTGTATTTCAACTCTGAAATACTCTATATGTGAAAATTAATCTGGCAGACTCTTCTGAAATCACAGGCTTCTGAGATGAGCAAATGGGTACAGTTTTCTTTTAACTGTTTTTTGAACCCCATGTGTTGAGAGAAAACAACAGAATGGAAATTGCTCATCAAAATGTTAACTTGTGGCACGGCAGAGCCCCAAGCAGGTGTGTGGCATGCCGTTCCCTCTGCTGACATGCCTACCACATGGCACCCAGTTCTGCCACCTCCGTCCCTTCCCTTTGGAAGTGCTGAAACGTGGCTTGACTCTGAGTCGCACAGAAGCGACGTGACCTTTCAGAAAGCAGGAAGTATGGGAATACCTTCATTTAGGATAATATATCATGGAATAATCCTTTGGATTAACTGAGGTGGCCATGGTTCTTCCAGCTCAAACATAACCGTCTCAGCTACTGCATTTGCTGCACAGATAGTCAGGAAGAGAATGGGATCTCGCTAATTCAAGGGGAACAGTGAGGATGCTGACCCATCACAAATAACTGAATTTTTCAAATTAACCAACAGTTCAACAGACAATACAAAATATAAATAAATAAAGGATAAAGTGTCATTTTGTTCATTTATTTTGATAACTCCTTAGGTTCAAATTATGATGATACTTTGCAGTGTACAAGTAAATATGCTGTGATGAACTTTCTAAAAATAATGAAGGCTTCATCATTTTGAATGAATGTCTATCCCTGTAGCTTGTAGCTGGAACTGAAAGCTAATGGAGAAATTACTGTACAAATGTGGCTTTGTCGGAGAAATTATGGGAGCAGAAATATTCTTTTTGACTTGTTCTTTGTTCTTCACAGTGTTGTGTGTATTTCAACATCACAGACCTCTAGAAGCCAAAAGCTACTCTGTGTCCCCTGGATTCTTTGGCTCTCTGCTAAACCTTGGGGAAGGTTCACTCAGATTTCCCCAAAATCTCTAACGAAGAACACAGTATTGTGGTATCCACCCCCATTTGCCTTGTGTAGTCTTGCCAGACTGTCACAATCTGATATGCTAAATTTCAGATACTTGCTCACAACCAGGTTTTGGATAAAGAGATAGATTTGAAATAAAACTCCCCATGGGCCTAGAATAAAACTTCACTTGCTCCAGAATTTTACATTTCTAAACATAAAAACCAGAGTTTTAGAAATCACTTTTGAAATATGAGCTTAAGTGTTTATCTTTACCCTTTATTTTCACCCTTCTTAAAATGCAAGAAAATGTTCTATTTTGCTAAGGCATAAAGACAATATAGCTCCATAAACTAAAGAGCAGTACTTTTCTTCCAGCCACATCTTTGTCTTTTTCTTCCACAAAACACAATGGAAGGATAGGATACCTTATTAATGTTATTTGAAAAGATGCTATAAAACCTTATGTGAGTAGTTGTCTCTGGGCTTAAACTATCCAGGAAGTTTAAGAAAATCCTGATAATGTCAACAGGCTTCAAGAAAGTCTATGGGCTACAGCAGTCCTTCTTTGGTGTCCCTGGTATATTTACTGAATTCATGTTTTCTTCTAGAAATGTCAGTATGAACAACTACTGTTTCAGGTGGCAAAGAAGAGTTATCATACCAGAGCACATGTGTGGCACGCTTTCCAAATTTTTTTTTCCCAAGAGGGGAAAAAAAAAAAGAGATTGGAGCAAAAATCCTCACAAATTCTCTCTCTAAAGAAATATGAACTCTCAACTGTTTCAGTCACTGGGCTCCAGCAGCTGCTGTTTATTCCTTTCACCCGCAGAGTGAAAGCTGAAGAATGAAAGGCCAAGAGATGGAGTTTTGTGAGTGGTTTGAGTTAAAGAATTACACTGAATGTAAACAGATGAGAGATGAAGAGGGGAGTTGGTATGGACACTTTATGCTGATAGGTTGTTTATTTACCACAGTACAGGGCTGACTGAACAGGCAGCTGTCAGGGGAAGCATTCATTGATGGGACTGGGATGGAGAATGTTTGAGAGCCTGATCCAAATTTACTAGGAAAAGCATTCCTAGTAAAATATAATGCAGCAGTAACCATTGTTATAATATTTATTCCAGAGATAGTGTAGTTTTCTACTCAGATGTGATAGTATTAAGAGGTAAAAAAAGGGCAGTTCTTGCTACATGGACAGCAGTGATGGGATTTTCAGGTTTGCCACTTTCCTGTGGCCACACAGGTAAATAACTCAGAGACATAGCTTGATTTCAGTCATGGGATGGCAAAGGGAAAACCAAGTCATAGGTCTGTAGATACTCAGTTGCTCCACTGGCAGCCTCAGCCTTTCCTTTCTTAGAATGGAATTTTTTATGATAGCTCTGAGCTTTGACTTCATTCTTAGTGGCTGAATTTGTGTCCAAATGCCTTCTTGCTGCCTGCTTAGACTAGGTGGGGGGTGTATTGCCCTAGAGGATCATGCTGTTTGAAGAAAATAAACAGCTCTAAAAATTCATTACTTTCTTTAACCCCCACCTTCTCATTATGCTTTTACAGTGATAAATACAAAGCGAAGATAAGCAGTGAAAATAGAAGATGTGAAATACCCATGACAAAATACAGCAGCATTAAAATGGCACTTCCTCTGTCTTTACTTGGAGCCGTAGTTAGGTGACATGATAGAAATCATAAAACAGAAGTGCAAAAGTATTTTCAGCAAAAAAAGTGATTTGCTAATTTTTAAAGGCTACTTATAGCCTGTGTTTCACTGGAGAATCAAAGTCCCCAGAATTTGTTGGGATACATCCTATGTGGCTTTCAGGATGGGTACCAACATCATACTGTCATCTGAGCTGCATTATGAGCCATATGATGCCCCATCTAGCAGCAAGGTATGCAATGCAGATCAACCATTCCTAAATTTGGTGGGCATGATCTTCTCAGGGCAAACCTCACTCACACCCATTGCATTATCCAAGACAAATCTGAAGAGTCTTTTCTTCCCTATAACTTTTCAAAGAGAGATGTGTCCTTAGAGGAAATGTTGGGATGAAAATGTTTATTATTCAGTACGTTCCCGAAATTTTCCAGCGCTGCTCTTATTCAGGATTAAGTTCTACTTTATTGTGTTGTACCAACAAACAAACAACAAATCCAACCCCAAGGCATTTAGTCTAAATCCACTGGATTTTTATTGCACTACTGCTTAAGTGGGAACAGACCTCAAATGCTGCTACTCCTTTTCTGAAGGCAGAAGAGCGTAGCACTTGAGCTCAGAAGCTTGACCATTAATTGTTTGTATTGCAGAGCCTATGACATACTTAAGTAGCTGAGCACAACAATAAACACAATAGCCAGTTCATTAAATCATTCTTTGTTAAGACTTTCTAAAGCTTTGGGCTTAAGCCTCTTAAAATTGAAATCATTATGCTATTTTTTTTTAAAACAAATGAGCAAACATAACTCACATAAAAAGGAGAAAACACAACAGAGTCTTTGATGTATGCATCATCACTGTGATGTCTTACTGAGATTAAACTATATGTCTAACACTGCTAAGAGGTTTTAACAGCTCTTTCCAAGGAGAAGCTGAAATCAGGAAGGGCTATAAAGTGCTGCCGTTGCTGCCACCTCTCCTGCAACAGCTTTCCTTGGCCTGTCACATCATGAGAGAGGCTATCAATAAACTTTGTAGAGTGGTGTTTGTGGTCCCTCTTGTGTCTGTAAGTTCCTGTCAAAACCCTGACTTGTTGACGCTCCCTGACAGGCTCTGAGGATGACTTGAAATGACAAAAGGTGGAAGCAGGAATGGAGGTTTGCTGCCTTGGGCGAGTTTGTTCTTTTAACACCATATACTAATATTCTGGCTTAGAAAAACGGGCAAACTATTCACAGCCATGACGTATTAGGCAAGCATTTTACACAAGGGTATTTAGATATGGATAAAATACCTTAATAAAATGCTACTGTGATGAGTGCACCAAGTTATGCTCCTTTTAAAATAAAATCATAAACTTTACCCTTTCTTTTGCTACACAGCACAGCACTGCCTACAGCTTGTTTCTTCTCTCTCTGCCAACACTGCAGCCACACTGCAAAAGTACTTGGTTTCTCTTTCCCCATAAAACAATCCTGTACCTTTACTCACATCATATGCCATGGGCAGAATCTCTGACTTTCCTGTCCTGTAAACGGAGATATACAGAGTTAAGCAAAGACTTAAAAGAAGAAATTACCATCTTTTTCCCCACTGTTGCAACTATCTGCTTTTTCTCTTCCCTCACTTGTTATGGTTATGACCCTTGTTGTTAGGACCACGTCGGACTAAGGGCCAGCCTCTGATGGGTGCCGAGTGCTCCCTGGTTTTGACTCAAAGCTGCTAGGGCCCAGTTTCCTTCCAACAGGTATCTCTAATCAGTTTAGGGCTGGGGAGAGACACGTTCCTCTCTGGGAACAATAAATACAAACAAAAATGTGTGTGTTGAGCATCCTACTCTATCAGACCATTTAATTGCTTTTTCACATTTTTCATTATTTCTCACAATTTTTGCCAATATAAATTTCAAGACAGAGCTTACTCTGATATGGAAGTTACAGAATCATAGCCAAGGATTCTTTCTCCATGAAATACCAGCCTCCAAGACAATTCTTCCTGACAAGAGGAAGGTGAAGAAAAAAGGTGGAAGGGGGAGAAAGAGGCAAAGCATGGCTTCTTTTTGCCCATGTAAGGTACCTCAGCCTGAGCATAGGGCTGCAAACAACCTGCCTAGGACAGTTGTGGCCTCAGATCTAAGAATAGGCTCTCCTTTCTGTGCAGACACAAAGTACTTACAGCTTTAAAATATATGTAGAAATGAATTGAGAGTTAAAAACTACTAGAGAATACTCCACGGGATTATCTGTACTATCAAGACAGGAAAACTTTGCAGATGCTACTGTCTCTCTAGAGGAATAAATGCTTGCATTTTAATATCCTCAGCAGCTGGTTCCTGTTGAATGCCATCAGGATGATTCAGCCACCCACCAGGAACACCAGTAGCAAGTGCACACACAGACAAATTTGCAAAACTTTCTTCTCCTGATGCCACTGTTGTTACTTCGGCAGAATCTGATCTGTATTAGCTATTCTTCATTACTACCAGTAACAGGTTTAACTTCACCCCAGGATGGTGAGAGAAAAACAACTAGTCCCTGGGGTTGCCCTAATCAATCCAACTGTCTGCTTCCTATCAGTAGTGCTTCCCACAATCCACATCATTAGCAGCTTACTCTGTGGTTACCTCACTCACTTTCAGTCTCGCCACAGTAACATGCCCTGAGAGCTGAGTGATGGCCCAGGCGGTCTGATGTCCTTCCCCCTACCATGGTCATGATCTGATGAAAGGCACATCATCTTAAAACATGCTTGGTTTCTGCATCAGACTCAACTGCAATAGATTACTTCCTCAATCCAGCTGATGAACAATTTATGTCTAAAAATACAAGGTCTGCTATCTCTCCCCATTTAAAAAAAAAAAAAATCAACCTCAGTGACGTTCTGTCTGTGGTCTGTGGACCACTTCCAGGTGTTTTATGGAGGTGCATCTGTCTAGCAGCAATAATGAGGCATTTACTTTTCCTCAAGCGGCAATGCTTCCTGACAGTTGTTGACTGGGTCAAATCACTCAATGCTTCCTCTAATCCTACTGGGACAAATTTCTGCCTCACTTTTGTCTGGCACTTCTTGGAAGTAGAAAAAACTGTGATGCCAATCTGCAGAACCCTACCTGGTGAGGCGAAACACTAGAAAAGACAGAACTAAACAGCATAGTCACTCCTGCAGACTAGTGGACCCATGACTACAGATTCTGCAGTAGGGGAAGTCTTTCAGTGGTAATTCATGTGATGACTGACAGCCAGAGACTGAAAACAAACAGCTCAAATGCAAAATGGTGGGAATGTAACAGAACAGCTGCATCCATCTGGTCAATAATACTTGCTGAAGTTTTCCTCCTGAATATTACTGACACTTCACTTGGCTTAATAGGAAAGATGCTACAGGTGGACAACAATGCCATATCAATAACTATTCTAGAATTATGGGGTTTAATTCCATCACTACAGAGCATCCTAATTTCAGCATTATTCAATGTTTTGAAAAAAAATCATGCTTTCAACATGGAGAGAAATGTTAGCAGTGACTAAATTAGTGGTGTTGGCCTTCCAACAGGAATGACCTCAAATACTGGTGCCATATATATAGATAACTCAAGTTGACATGTCAGAAAAATATCAGAAATTTAGGTTTATCACCTGTGCCAAGTTGTCCTGATGTGGAAAAGAAGCCAATACAGATAAGTCAGAAACTGTGCACTGGATAAGTGACAGAAACATTATGAACAAAAGTGTTCTTATGTCAGATCCCTGATGTATCCATACAGCTTGTGACACCTACTCTTGACTGCAGTGATATTCATGCTGGTTAGAAGAGATGCTATAGTACTCCTTACTTGCTTTACAAAGAGTGTCTTCAAGAATTTTTATAATTTCCAGAATCCAGAGTTGTCCCTACCATGATCTCAACTTATATCAACGAAATTATGGAACCACCACTTTCTCTCTCTAATAAGTGAACAGTTAAGTGCCATTCAGTCAGACAAGAGTGTGCATGAATATAGAAAGGAGAGACAGGAGGGCAGCAGAAGCAGAGAGAATAATCTTTCATACCAAATTAAAAACTAACAAAAAAAATTAATGAAAAATTTAACTGCACGCCCAGTTTCCTGGTATTCCGTCTCATGTAAAAACAAGAATTAAAATTCACAGAAAGCAAAAACACTTAAAAATGGGGATTTAATTTAATTAAGCAATAAAAACCAGGGTTTTGCTTTTTTTTTTTCTCCTTTGAGAAACGAATGAGAGGAAGGAGAAAGTGAACATTTTAATTTCTTTTATTTTCTTTTTTTTTCCCCAATCAATATTGAGGTTTTTTTTGACCAGTTCTTCCAGTAAGCTATCTCACTGGATGCGATGTGGCAACAAGGATCTGTAACCGATTGTGGTTTCAGGGCTGAGAATGCATTGGATTGTCTTCTCTGTTATTTCAGGCCCAAAGTATATTTTAAACAGACTTAAAAAGAATGAAAATTCTTCTCATACCAGTGACAGGGAGAAATGGCTTTAGAAAGGACTTTCATGTTTCTAACAGTTTTTGGTTTTTGGTTCTTTTGAATATTTTGTTCTTTGCTTGCACAGATGCAACAGGATAGCCTTTTTAAAAAAGAATATGGAATATGACACTCAGTAATCCATTAACCAGAATATCCAGATATGTGTTTCTTGCAAGCAGTGAGTGTCATGATGTTTCCTTCCATGCACTTTGTTCACATCGCAAGCAAGTCAGCCACACAAAACCAGTTTGAATGGATGGCTTTTATTTTTTTATATCTTTTAAAAAGCATGTTATTGTCCTAAAAGTGAGTCTGAATGATTCAGACTGGCCCCATTTCAATGCTTGGCCTACAATGGCAACTTCGAAATTATTATTTCTGTTACTCTATTTTGCCAGATTGGTTAGGACCAGTTATGTATTTTCACAAGCAAACCAATGTCAGTCAGAAAAGCATTTTTTCCTTCTTAATAAAAACTAACCAGAATTTTATCTTGGCCAGAAGATTTTAGCAAGTTTTAAGAGGAAAACACTAATATCTTCCAAGCATGAAACCCTCATTACAGTAACACTCAATAATAAGCATTACCAGAGATATTTCACAGGTGAAGTAGGACAGGAGAGAAACACTACAATATTTGAAGATGCAAGAATTCTTCACAGCGAACTGTGTGAAATCCAGAGGCAACCTTGCCGATTGCACCTAATTCTTTTGTAAGCATTTCGCAGGCTGTGCTGATGCCATCTTCTCAGTTGCCCCTGAGACAGGAAACCAACAGCTGGTTTTAGAGCTGGTTGGAGTAATTTGAAGCCAGGGGCTAAGTGACCTGTTCCAGGCTGCACCATGAGTGGGCAGCGGGTGAGGAATGAGTCCATGTCGTGTGATGCCTCAGCCGCCAGAGCAAAAAGAGGTGTTGCTCCGGAGCGGGCTGGAAGAGAAACAACTGGAGAAAACTAACAGTACACTTACCGTAATAAAGTTTTACCCTATTCTTTGTTCCTTTGTTGGTAAGGAAAAAAAAAAAGCAAAAGCTATGTTTGTCAGAAGAGCTTTCTCTTGCCTAATTAGGCCCTCCTTTCCTTATCCCCTGAACATTGGAGTTTTAATCCTGAGCACAGAGAGGCCTTGGGCAGAAAATTTGGCCAGTCTTTTTCACAAAGTTTGAATGTGTTCAGAGCTTTCAAAACTGTACCAATCCCTCTCTAACCTCCAGATTTTCAATGCCATAATGAGCTAAGCCTGCTGGCCTCCTGTGAGATGGGAAAGTACCCGCTGCTTGAGAAGCCCTAATCCAAGGTGAATTATTGCTACTTTTTGTTACATTCTTAACATACTCTGATATTTCACCATTTTTTTTTACCTTATTGACCACTGTAAACTAAATTTGTTTCTTTTTCCTGTCTTTAATAGCTTTACAATGCTTCTCTTTTCACATTAATTTCTGTGTCTATTTTTAAGACCTTTTCTCTTTTGTTCCATCTCTTTCCCTCTTTATAACTGGATCTTTTACTTTAGCCACATATTTCTTTCATTTCTGCCTTATATATTCAAGTAGAAAAAGAAACCCTCTCCCTTTGCATTCTGTTTCGCTTCTCTATTCAACCTACTGCCACCAGTAACTTCTCACCTCTCGCTTCAAATTCCATTACTCACCTCCCCATTCCCTCTAACTCTCTGCTGGGTGTGTCAAAAATTTACCACCAGTTAGCCAGACCAGTTAAGTTTATTAATACCAAGCATGGGGAGAAGATTTCTGACAGTAGAGGGCTCCTTAATACATCAGACAAAGGCATAGCTGAGGTTAAGTCAAATTCAGACTCAAAACAAGTAAAATAAACTTTAAAATCTTCAGAATAATTGTCTGAAATATGTTGCCATTCCTGATGACCACATATTCTGATAATTTAAAGACTTTAGGATTGTCTGTTTTCCTGAAAGATATGTTCTAGCTCAGCAGAACAAAAGTGCTTTCAGAAATTCAGTAGGCTTTAACTCATAAAAGTAAGTAGCTAGGACTAATGGAAGTGCCTTTCCTGCTTGACCGTCTTCAGAGATCAAAAGGCATCAGTGTCTAGTCTGTCTTGGACTCTTCCTGGCAGTGTCCCTGTTGTTCCACCTGTTAGCAGATGTGGGATAGTTTGGGACAATTTTTTCCCTCTTCAGCTACAAGGCTATTTCTCCCTATTTGCAGGGGTTACCCTTTCTCAAGTCTGGACTTCACAGCTCCTTTAAAAATGGTAACTGTGAGGATCTAAATGGACACATTCCCCTAGCACCCACCTGGATACTGAGAGAAAAACAGAGAAACTTCTACTTTTCAATTGCCTTTTCACATTTTACAACTCCAGTCCCTGCTCCAGTTCCTGCTCAGGGCTTTTCCAGATTGCCTCCAGTTCACCTGCCTAGTTCTCCTTGGCTCGCTGAGGTCCCCAGAAGCATCACTAAGAGCCCAAGATTAATACATTTTTCCAGCTACATGTTCAAAGGACTGTAGCAGCCACAGAGCTGTTAGGCTAAAGACACATAAAGTTATCAATGACTCAATTTACATTAAATTACCATTTGGATATTTATATTCTTAATCATATCTACGAGAATATAGGATATAGTCATGTCTAAACTGAAGTACAACTGACAGAAATAGAGCCAATCAGCATCAAATATATGGATTTTTCAAGGTCTGTTTAAATTCAGTCTAAACTGTGGGTTTATGGCATCGCAAAAATTTACTGAAAAAACATGAGTTAATATTTGTCCAGTTCTTTCACATGAGAAGTGCTGTTACTGTTGTCAAAAAGTCTACTGTGGGCTTAAGTAGCTGTGAGAATACAAAACAGTTTAAAATTTGAATAGCTTTCGTAACTAATAGCAAGCAGGCAATATAACAGATGGCGACTCATATGAAAGATAAACCACATCTTAATAACAATAACTTACATTCAGAGGGGTGATGTTTCCTAGTGCTTAGAGCATGAGACTGAGAACCAGGATTCTCAAGTTATTAACCTGGCTCTGCCATTGATTTGCTGTGTGCATTTAGAAAAGTCTCTCAAACATTTTTGTGCCTCAGTTTCCTCATCTGCAAAATAGAGATAGTTTTTACAAGTATCACCAGACCATTGAGAGGAAGAGACCCAAGCTGTCAGATTTTATAATAAGTATTTTAGGCAAAGGAAGGTATGGAAGAGAGGGGTTGTTTGTTGTCATTGCTGAGTCAGTCATTGATCAAATTGCAAAGTGGTTACTTTGAGCTGAGCTAATACAGCCATCCCAAGAGTGGGAAGTGGCAGCTGCTTAACTGCGCTCCAAACCTTTACAATGTGGTTCAGGTCTGGAACTGAATATTGCCATGCACAACTGACACTTCAGGGGGAATTCAAGGAGACCAAATCCTATTGCCTCCACTGAAATTTAGCCAGGACATTATGCAATCTTTACCAGCAGTCTGGATCTCTATTTTCATATCTCTTATAAAAAAGAGCACCTAGACCTCTCCAGGTTTCTGTCAACATTAGTTGTCACATTGCTTCCTTTTGATTAGAAACAAGATTGCTTCTCACTTGCTGACTTTGCTTTGTGCAGTTCCACAGAGTTTCACAAAGGGTCTCCAAAGCAAGCACCAGAAAAGTCTTATGGTGTTTGACATGAGCAAAATAAAACATGAATAGGCTGAAAATCAATGTTCCCCTTAACTTTCTCTTATATATGTTCTTTTGATGTTGTTGTTGTTATTTTTGTTGTTTATGAGGGATGGAAGTTTTAACTGTATGTGTAGTAGGGACTACTTAGTAGAGAGGGTCTATTTTTGCCATGCTTGTCAGACAGAGGTAACTTTGCTGAGAATTTAATGAAAAGAGAAGTTAAAGAATTGGATCAGGATGTTAAAAATTATTACAGAGAGGAAGGCTCCTTGTAGGGTACACTCTGGTGCTTCAGCAGTGTGCAGGCAATGACACAAAATAAAGCCTGAAACCAGCTTGGTGGCTTCTCTCATTAGCAGGGATGTCTGCCTCAGATCCACTTTGCTTAGCACTCTCCAGCTGTACAAGGTTATTGTGGCACTGATAACTTTCCGTGGCTTCTGAAAATTGTGGAGATATATTTCAACAAGAAAAAACAAAGATTATCTGTCTATCTATCTATCTATCTATCTATCTATCTATCTATCTATCTATCTATCTATCTATCTATCCATCTAGAACAGTTGATCTCACTGAAGAAGACTCTGGCATTTTTGTTACAAAGAGCTTTCACTGGTATTTCCTGATTCTCCAGCCAAATAAATTATCACTAAACCCTTTTCTCTGGGAGGACGGAACAAAAATTATTTCTCACGCTGGCTTGATAGGATATGTAGTTGAGATTAACAGGTCAAAGAGTTTTAGGGGCTCTATTCAGAGGACTGCCTAAAGAATATTCCATGTAACTAACTTAACTGCTCTCCAGATGGTCAAAACTGAAAAGGACATCTGAACAAAAATCAAGTCTTGGAAAGTGCCATGAGAAATTTTAGCCAGAGGATGTGGATTCTGCTTGTGCTGGCTTCAGTGGAAACAGACTCACTCTAAATATTAATTTTTTTTTGTTTGTTTTAAACCCTTAATTTCTTACAAAGAAATGTCTGGAAATTCCATGTTGTTATTTTCAAAAGTGATGAGCTCAAATCACAAAATCTGGATCTGGATGCCTAGCAGCGCCAGAAGTTCAGGAGAGTTTGGACCAAGACGGTTGGCTCAGGCAAGTGTTGAGTGTTTTCCCAGGATTTTTTGAAGGCCAAGACAAGGGTTTCAAAGAGGAGAGAGGCATGTGCAACATGGCAGAGTTACAAAAAAACATCGCTTGGAATTTCCTGGGTTTTGTGAGATTAAAATTGTAAGTCTAATTAGTTTAAGGAAATTAGCTCTTTATAATTTTCATTTTGTATTGAAGAAGTAAGAAAAATTAAAAATAGAATGAGAATGGAAAAATTAATGGGTTTCAGTAATTAGTTAATCAGAAAATGCTCCTGTCTTAGTGTGGCTGCCCAACACATTAAAAAAGAAAAAAAGTAACCATGACTTTCCTCATACTTTCCAAAACAATATAAGCTTCACCTCTGAGCTTGGAACAATTACTTGACATTTCAACTCAGCTCATTTTTTAGTGGTAAGCCACTGAAATTGGTGTTTAGGTTGAAACACCATCTCATTATAACATTAATACAGACACAGAATAAATATATATATCCTGGCAAAAATAAACCAGAATTTGTTGCTCCTACTGGCCACATCACATTTACATGACTTGCATGCTCTAATGAAATGTTAAATGGAAGGGAAACCTCTTCTGAGAGCAGATCTTTTCACCAAGTGCTGGACTGGGGATCTCTGACATCTGAAAGCAGCAGGACAACTTATTACACTGTAAGAAAACACATTTCTCTTGACAGTGGTGATCCAGTCTGAGGCCTCACAAGCCACACACTGGTGCACTAAAGAGACATGTGTTAGACAAGCTGTTTTGTCCCTTGGCTATCACCCTCTTGAGTGCTGAACAGATCTGGATTGGGCTGGCTTAGAAAAAAGTCAGATGAAAGCAGTGAAGTTAAGCCAAGTCAAAACACAACTTTGGTGCAATTCCACCAAGTCCAAGTTATGCTAACAAAACTTCAGCAGTGGCGAGCCTGTCCTTCTCTGCCCAGCCCAAAGCACCACTTTCAGGCATTAGCTGCAGCACTTGGCTTTCAGCTCTCTGCACCTCTTTGCTATATTTATTTTGTGAGGTAGCTAAATATGTATTTTATTATTATTTGAGCTTGTAACATCTTTGAAATGAAAGAATCTACTCTGCAGAGATGATGTTGAAGAAGTTTGAAGAGCATGTTGGTTTTTTTTTTCCCCTATAAATAAAGGTGCTGAACAACAATCCATTGAAATGGCCACAAACTTGAAAGGAGCCTTTTAATTCCCGCTTACATTGCTCTCAAACTTCAGTCTTATCGTGGAGCTGTTTACTGATTGTCAAGTCAACTGAATTAATGAGTGGCTACCAGAATGAGTTGAAAAATAAATACAATACCCACAGCTAGGACTGCTCAGAGCACTGGAGCATGTACCAGGGTACCAGGGAACATCATGTACCGTGCATGCAGAGCACAGAATTCTTAAACATTCGCAACACTTAGTCCAAACCAGATTTCTTCCAACAAAGTCTAATTGCTTCCTCAGGAGCATGAACGTGCCTAAGCATGAAACATTAAAGTAAAGCTGGTTTTAAGCTGGTCAAAGAAGAGAGAAAAGGAAAGAAGCCTGAAAATGTTGTCTCTGGTCAAAGAGTCTCTTACTCCTCATTGGGACAACCGGCAAAAACTAAAAAAGAAACGGTGTGTTGTTCAGAGCAAAGTAGACGCTGGTATTTATCTGGAGGAACTGGAGGCATGTACAAATGAAGTTTCAGACTGCAGGAGTCACCTCAACTCAGCTCCAGCACCTCCACTAAAGCGAGAGCACCCTGCAGGCTCCAGAGGGATGCTGTGCTGTGCAAGCGCACACTCCGGGGTTTCTGTTTTCCAGGACCGATTCAAGGGGACCACCCTAAATCCTGATCTTTTAGCTCTCATTTTCATTACCTTTTCTCAGGAAAATCTGCACTGACTTCAGTGGGAAGGTGTCTTAGACGATAAGTAAGAAACATCACCAACTATCAGGGCAACCCGAATTTACACAGCTACAGTACAGTTGAAATGCAGTTGTTTCTGGATTCTTAACAAAAAAATCTCTGGTCTGTATTTACCTCACTTACAAGATTGCTTTTGTACACTGGCCTAAGTATACACCGGAGAGGAAAGGCTAAAATTTACAGTTAATTACAGCTGTGTTAATAGGAATATCAGCCCAAAATGTATATAAATCACACACCAAAATCCGTCTATACTTTCCCCCGGAGCGTGGATCGCCCTGCACACAGTCACTGCTGAACAGCACAACTTAGTGGAAGGACTGGCTGGCCAAAGCACCTACCTCTGACAGAAAGTATCAGTAACTCTGTGTCTCTACAGTGAAAACAGGATTTCAGCTTTGCTGATCTTACCAAATTCGGACAAATAAAATAACACATTCCATAAAAATACAGAAATAATTACAGAGGGAGAAAAGTTGTGTAAAAAGCTCATTTACTGGTTTGCTTGACAAAGTATATTGCGATTCTGTTGCAAAAAATGATGAAAATGAACAAAAATCCAAACACATTAAATTTCTTCGATGAAACTTAAATCTCCTCTGTTCAAAACATCTCATTTTGGAATGTTTTAAGGATTTTCCTTCCCCCTCCTCACTTAAAAAATGAATTCTTGACAATTCTCAACAGAAATCCTTAGTTCACAAAGAGAAATTAAGACATTGCATAGGAAAGTATCAAAACAAAACATTACCTCTCTTTTGGAAAGAAAGACTTTTTTCCTTGCAATGATTTAGTAAATTTGATTTCAATTCAGTGTTTCTGTTGACGTGACTTAGCATTTTCAGACAGAAAAGTTTTGCAGCGGAGTTTCTCTAAATAATGTAAAACTAAAGACAGCACAAACAGGGAAAAATATAATTTCCCTTAACTAAAATGTGACTCAGTATCAGAAATGCTGCTGCCATAAGGCTACTTTGCTACACACTTCCAATTGTTAGCTGCTGTCTGGCTCCCCCCATCCTATTATTAAGCACCAGAGTTCTGGTGCAGGAAACTTTTATGGGCGGCGTACACAAAGCGTGTTTAATGTCTAACTCGTACTTCATCCTCTCTTCCTTCAGCACAACATTTCATTTTCTTACAGCTTTAACTTCCCCCATTTGCTCACCTAAATGCAGAAAAGCCCAGCACAGGGATTGCTGCCTGACAGCTTTTCAAACTTGGTGTGGAGAAGGTGCCCAAATGAAATAAATAAATAAACAGAGGGAAGTTTATGAAAGTGAAAGGAACGGCACGGAGCGGCAGGAGCGGCAGCAGGCAGCTCTGTACTTCTCCTTAGACTGACACAGGTGTATCCCAACTTCACCCACTCAGGCAGGAGAGGCAGGGAGACATGTACAAGCATATAGGGACACACCGAGAAGTGCCAGAAAGGGCACAGGAAGAAGCAAAAGAGAGAAATAAAGCCGAAAGGTGTTATTTATTTTTACAACTCAACAATGAACTTCAATTTTGGCAGAGGATTAAAAACAGCCCTGGGAAATGATTAAGGTTTTTTTTTTTCTTTTCTATAAAGCTTCAGCACAAAAAGAGAGATTATAAAGGGGATACGCTCACATGGGCACACATAAAATAGGGGGGAACTAAGGAGAAGGAAATGAAAGGAAAAGAAAACAAACAGCCTCCTAACAGGCCCATACTGCTAACGGGAGTCCAAATAAAGAGTCATATGATATCTGATAGTGCAGGACACGTCGCCAGGAGCTGGAGCGGATTGCCTGCAGGAAGAAAGAGCCAGTGTGTTACTGCTCAAAGAGCTTTTCTTTCCCCCTTTTTAATTTTTTTTTCCCCTCTCTCTCTTTTCTCCTGTACTGTGCATGTGTTACTCTCAGGTCAGGTCCACGGAGTCCCAAAAGACAGCTGTCATCTTTATCCCTACTTCTGGGTGCAGTGACAGCCACTGGAAGATACCTTCTAGCTGAGACTGAGTGGGCTAAATCTAGGTTTCAGCTCTGTTCTGATGTCTCTCTTATATCACCATCACCAGGGTCACGGACACAAAATTCTCACAAAAAACATGTTAGATTAAGAAAAAATAACGAGCGGATGGAGAGGTAGGATTGGGGGAGAAGAAAAAATATTCAGGCAGAAAAAAAACAAGACTGCTTGTCCTATGGAAAACTTTAAAGGCCAACTGCCCTTTCTGCTCTCTTTTGGTTACTTTTCCTGTCACTTTTTTTTTTTTCTCTTTCGGAGAGAGCAAGAGAGGAAAGTCAGAGAAAATATTCAAACCATAAAAAGCATCCAAAAAAAGGAGTTGGGAAAACTCTCTGAAGGAATGATAAAACCAAGGATTTTAAGTAAAATGAAGGGGTCTTTTTGGTAAATTTGCCAGAAGTTTTTCTATTTGTTTTGGTGGTCCATCCCTCTCAGCCAAACATTCCACATTAAACTGGGGAGCCCGCTAAGTACTTTTAGCTTGGCAACACTGTTGCTGTTGTCCATGACAAGGCAACACACCTGGGTTACCTGCAGCAAAGGAACCTCTACTTGGAGCGGGGGACTTCAGCCCGTGATTAGTCCCCAACTTCTGCTGGGAAAGCTGTGCACACTGCAGCTTTGGAGAGGGAAGAGTCCCAGCTAATGAAGCTGTGGAAGCAAAAGCCCCCAGTCGAGATACTGGTAGGAAAACCAAATTGCGTTTTAACTGGTGATTTCACTCGTCGTGGACAGTTTCCCTGCACTTCTGCAAGGGACAGGCTGTATCCTGCAGGATGCTGCCACTGCAGGGTAGTGGGATTTCTAAAGTGGTGGAAGTAGAGCCCAAGGATGGATTTTTTTCTCCCCCTCATCATATGAGGAGATGTAAATGGACTAATTCCCCGTGTGTACTTACACAATGCATAGGTGTTGCTTAAAAACAGTGTTATAATACATATACGATAGCTACGAAGCTGTAACAGACAACGTCTTCTGAGGAAAGCCTGCAGCATGAACATAAAAATCAAGGTATTGTAGTAGTGCAGCCAGAAACTGTCATTGTAACTCTGTAATAATTTGATCTAGTTCTATGTATTGTCTGCTGATGATTTTTAGGGGGGATATAACATACAGATTCCCCTCTTGTTTTCTGTACCTCTACTATATGATGCTGTTCTTAGATTGGCAATTTGTCAAAGCCAGGAAAATACAAATCAATACAGGAAGGAAGGCAGAATTTAGCTAAAGAAACCACTTCCTTAAGCTACTAAATTTGCAACAGTATATATTCTCCAACATCCTAACCACTGCACAGGAGATGCCATAGAGAAGATATCCTGTGTGCTATACACTATATGCAATAAAATTCAAATCAAACGTCTCTTTAAACATGATGCGCTATTCCCTTCTATATTACATGTGCCTTTTTCACATACAAATAGACAAAGAGTGTATCTATAAGAAACACATCCAGAAGAACAAAAATTTACAGTGCAAGAAAGTCTATCCTGAAACCCTCGCTCTGGGGCTTGATTGAAGAACTAAACTCAGAAGGTGAAATGGAGCCATTTAAAAGAAGGTCCCACCGAACAGCAGAAACAAGAAAACAAACAAATAAACAAAAAAAATCCCTGATCTCCGACTAATCATTTGAGCTGCCAGTGAGAGGTGACTTTTAGACAGATGGTCAGGGAAAAGCTGGGTCCGTGGACACAGACGTTAGTGCCCCATCTGTATTTTAGGATCCTAGCTTCAACAAGCCATTACCAACTTTTTTTCTAAGTGACAGAAAGTGAAAGATTTCTATTCCCACTAATTTGCTTCTTTTTTACCAAGACCACCCCACTTCCCTCTTTTTTTCCCCCAGTAAAAATTTGTTGGTCGATTTTTTAAATAAACAGAAACTGTTTGCAGCATAACTTTTATGCCAAAAAAAAAAAAAGAAAAAGAAAAAGAAAAAGAAAAAAAGCTAGGTAAGTTGGTAAAACAGCAACTGGAATTTAAAGAGTTTAAAAAAAAAGGGAGAAAAGAACGACATACCAAACTCACTTCTTCTTGTCCCCCTTCCATTCCTGTTCTTATTAATTCCAAATTATAATTTGGAGGTAAGGGAACTGCATTTCCTTTCAATCTATTTTGTTGCTGCCACACATTCTGTGCTTTTCTTCTCTTTCTTTTTAGGAGGGGGAAAAAAAATCCCTAATAAAAATAGAAAAACATATCTCAGGCGTTAAGCTCGCTCTCCCCCTTCCTTTGTAAAGAACTCTTTGTTCTCTAGTGAAAATGCTGAAAAAAATCCCCGGGCTCCCTGAAACAAGTGCAAAACACTTAGAGGCTTTTGGGCTGGCGAGGAGCCAGAAACCCTCCCGCTGTCTGGTTAGGAAGAGAGGAAAGAGAGAGAGGAGAGAGAGGGAAAAAATTGGAGCTTCCTTTAATAGACATAGGAAGCAGGTCCT
>VWYI01042707.1:1929-49656 GCA_013399455.1 Anthoscopus minutus | reverse complement strand
AGATATACTCTTGAGGTCATTTCAGTATGATTTTCTATAACTATTTAGCTGAGTATGTTTTTGTTTTTCTTTCAAGATGAGATTCCTTCTCAAGAGAAACTGTGAGATGAAAGATGTTATTTAGCAGAAAAAAGAGATTAATTTGACTTGTTTTCTCTGTATGTGCTTGCGATCGCCTCTCACATGCTCAAAATGGACTTTTTGCATCCTGTGTGAGCCTGTGGTGCTGGCTGAGCCTAGTAGGTAGACTTCAAAGTACCCCTGCCCTACTTGCAAATGCTTAAGAAATCTGATGAGCTTTAGTGCATACATGGCACAGTTTCCAATGAGTTAGAAGTCAACACGATATTTAAAAAAAATTTCACTGCTTGGGAAAACCTCAGACTTTGGTTTGTCTTGAGACACTCATTTGCTTTAAACAATGCTCTGCAGCAAAATGTGCATGAAATTGTTTGCACTTTGGTAAGTGTTGCCTTTGCTGACTGTAATTCAGCTTCCAAATGAAAGTTTCAACAGTCCTCTCTGTAACCTTCTCACTCTCATGGTTCTAGGCTATGAATACATTGGCATACAATTTATGATCCAAAAGGTTTTCTTGTTAATAAGTTTTCCTGTTAAATTGCATGTTTGTAAGGTCTGGTTGCAAACACTTGGGAGTTTAACCATTTCATCAGAAGACTCTGAGCTCTATTACTAGGATTGTTGATTTTGTCTGGTAATTGCAATCAAAGTGCAATAATTTAAAAAAGCAGCAGTGGTTCAAAATGATTGCCAGTTGTAATTACAAACCAAAATCAACAATCCTACAGCCTACCGGCACCATCTGTTTCTTTCTGCTCTTTCTGTGTTCCCTCATTTCCTCTTCTCACTCAGCAGTGGATACCTTCTACTTCCAGCTTGACCCCTTTGCAGGGCATCAGATCTGGGATCTTCCAGGAGCTGTTGCTAGCAGGATGTCTCCTGTTGCAGGCATTATGCCCATGTATATGGGGTTTGTCATGCCTCCTCCCAATAACCTGTCATGGGAAGAATGCCTCTTGTTGAAGGAAGCATCAGGTAGCCAACTGAACCGATTAAAAAACTTTCATTGTTGTTTGTTAAACTGACAGCTGGAAAATTGATTCTCAGCTAACAGTTCTAATTTCTATTACTGGGTATCTAACTCCTTCTTGAAAAGACTTCAGGTTTTGCATTTAGTAACTTGAATATATATTTTTTTTGCTTATGTGTCATGTACTGGATTTGCACAATGAGATTTGAAAGCATGTCCAGAGGTAAAGAACCCCTAAAATAGCCTAGATTATGTTGAAGGAGACAAGGAAACATTTACATATAGAGGGCAGAAGAGGGTGAAGAAAATCTTCACGGCTGTTAAATATTCTGCCAGTTTACAGTATCATTTCATTTGACATTTCATCATGGGCTATGGAGGCAATACAATTATAACACAGAACATTGCAAACCAACGAGCCCAATACACAATTACCGAAAAAGCAAAAATAAAATATTTTTTGAATATAATTAGTCACACTGGTCAGGGGCCATAGTGTAACCTCCTTCAGCTGCCCAAGTATTCAATTCCTAGGCTTTCACTTAGATTTAGGTTCAACCCTTCTGCTGACTGGAAAAGTAAACAGCTGTGTTGGTGAACGAGTTTTGGGCAGGGTAGGGTTAATATTTTAGTAGTAGCCAAGAGGGGCATAACTTTATTCGATATTATCTGTCACTTGCAAGGGGCAGAAGTAAGGGACTGGCATTTTGGGATGGTAAGGTTGGCATTTTGTTATGATTTTTCTGTGTAAGTTGTTTCTTTGTCATATATCTTTTTTTATTAATGTTGATGTTACTGTTCATTATCTTATCTCATTGCTGTTTCCCATGAGTTGTTCTTATCTCAGCCTGTAAATTTCACCTTTTTGTGCCTCCAGTTCTGAGCTCCATCCCCCAAGTGGGAAAAGGGGAGGGCATGGGGTGGGGAGCAAGCAGGTTTTGTCTGGTTTCAGAGCCTTGTTTAGGGGATGGAGAAGGTACTGAATTGGGTAGTGCAATTCCTAAGACATAACTATTGCTTTCAAGTGATTTTTCACTAACTCTGGCGATGTAAGAGAAGGTATATGCTTCTTATAATGTTTAAATTCTTTCAGAAATGTTCAGAAGAACGAAGAAGCTGGAAAATCATTTCAATATTCTGACTGCTTGTGACTCAATTCTGCTGATGACCAAGGTGCTCACTAGTCACGACATCCTCTCAGATAAAAGGCTTGTTGTTCAATATAATCTTTGGAAATATAAGACCTTACCTGTAACCTCTTCAGTTTGAAAGTGAAGATGCAGATTACCGCACCCAAGCTGCAAGTCTGCAGATGGTAGTGAAAATCACTTTTGTCAAGTTGGAAATGGACTTCAGAACTGAGATACTGTTTGTGGAAAAAGAACATAATCTGCTGTGGTATACAGAATTTGGGTAGCATCTTTTGTAATCTTTTGTGGAATGTCTAACATTACAATACAGTGTCAAGAAGTGGCCGAACAGCTGTCAGGGCAAGAATATGTAAACAAGCCCTACAAATTGGTAGATATCTAGTGAGCAGAGTTACATGTATTGCAGCTGTCCCATCTTCCTGTAATGAAAAAAAAATCTCAACAAACAGTATTTTATTAGAATTTAACATTCTTATTTTCTTTCCCTACTATTTTATGTTAGGAATTGGAACTTTATTTTTTAAATCCCAATATAGGGAAGAAATAACAGTAATGAGATTAGATTTGATAATTTCATATAAATGATGAACAGGATCCCACATGCATTTGAAATAAAACTGATTGAAATTCATTCTGGTTGTCTCCCATTAATCTTAATTGTAATTCTCTATTTCACTTTAATAGGTTGCTAGACTTTAGGAAGCTGTGTTATTGTTCTTATGTGCTTGATTGGTTTTTAATTCATGAAGTTCTTCAGAGTTTTGCATGTGGAAAGGAATGTGAACACTGCCATTTTCTATATGGGTGTTTACAGGCCAAGCAGTATTGCTGTGATTCAAAGCAAATAGGGAAAATGCAGAAAGTTCTGCTAAAGAGCAGACTTCTGTACCTGGGATAAATTTGATGAAAGGCTTTTGTTTGTAGTACAACTTTTAAAAGAAAACCAGATCTTTCTGTCCATGAAGAACAGGTTACTGGTAAAACAAACTGACCAAATGGCACATGCATTGCTTCAGAAAGCTGGGCTCACTTTGCATATGTAATGCAGAACCTGGAAGGACAAAAATCTCACCCTTTCTGCCTTCACTGACTTCAAGGAGAATTGAGTGTTCTCCACACCTTGCAGGATTGAATCCTTTGTAAACTTGCTCATGATTAATACATGTTATGAATATCTATTAAATGTTACAGTAGGTTGATAACACCCAGCCATATCACTCATTTATTAAAAGAGACTGTTCAGTCAAAGTCTGAATAGGGAGGTGAGAGAGCAACTCAGCTGTACTTAGATTGATGATACTTCTAAAAATTGTCCAAGCATGTGTGCAAGAACCTGTCAAAGTAAGAGTTTAATAAATGAGAAAGTGAAGGACAGGTAACTTTCCCAATATACAAAAGTTGTGCACATGCACATGCATGCTTCATTTATTCTCTGCTTCCTAGCAGGTAAACAACACAGAAAGAGAGTCTGTTTGCCATTTTTGAGCTAGATTGTCTGGAAAAGAAATTTGCCAAGTCAGTTATTACTGGAGCTACAGCAGCATGCTGTGTGGCATCACTGAAGGCTGCTTTTGCATCAGCAGATTTCCACTAAACTCAGCGTGGTGATTCTTGCCTGTCACTCCAAGAACCTGCTCTGGTCTTCTGGGCAGCACTGGCCACAGCAGGATTTGCTCCTGGGAGGACAGGTGGCTTCTGAAGATAGAGAGAGGATGGGGGAGGGAGGGTGAGGAAGCAAGGGAAGGTGCAGACCAGAGACTGGGGAGCAGTTGAGCCTGCAGAGTTGCCTCCTCCAGGCAGTCTCACCCTTCCTCCACAGTGACAGCATCAGTCCTGATTTTATAGGAAATTTGCACTTTTCAGAGTCTGCTGCCCAAGTTAATTGCTGATTTTTCCTTTTTTATTTTATTTTATTTTTGGGAGCTGTCCCTATTTACACCAGAATTGGTAAGGTACCATAGCACTATAAAATTCTCAAAGGCAACAGGATATGTTAGGTATCAAAACATTTTTCTCCCTCCTTGTATTTTGGAGTTGTTTGTGATGAATATTGGTAAACTAGATGATGAATGCATTTTGGAAAAGAATGTGTCAATACAGGGATTGAACACTACTTTTAGCTACTTGCCTGATGTGGAACCATCATCTTAACTCCAGGCTTTGATTGTGTATGTCTCTGAGAGCAAAATATAAAGCACTTGGAAATAGCACTGAAGCAGAAAAAGACTGTTGGCTGAGTTCTTAGTGCCTGAGCACTCCATAAAGTGTTTTCTGTACAGTCATCATTTCATTACTCCCTCATAGCTATAGAAGCGGTTCCATTTGTAATTACAATAAGGGGTTTGACACAGCCCACATTTCTAATAAACTGCTACAACGCTTCTTTATAAGCTAGTTTTTTTCACCGCTAACCCCTTGTTTCACAATGTAATTCATATGTAACACTCCTGATAGCTTACTGAGAAATTTCTGGGAGTACTACCTCCTCTGTTTTCCACATTGTCGTTTTGACAATATCAGTAGTTATATGGTTTCAGCTCAGGCATTGTTGCATAGTTAGCAGGCTATGGATTTTCTGTGGTAAAATGTTGTATTGCTAGATCTTGGGGATCCAGGAGTTTTTTGGAATAAAATTGCAAAAAAATAAAAAGGCTGAGTGGCCTTTCATTGCTTTAATGTCTGTTTCTGACACTGTGGTTGATATCTGGTATCTGATTTAGTATGATGTGTTAGGTAGCTGACTGGAGTTGCTACCTTCCAGATGTTTGTGATTATCTGTGTTCTGGTGTGTGTGCAATAAGAAAGTGGTGTGGAAGCTGGCCGGTTTACCTTGGTATTTGCTGCCCTTCAAATGGGGAAAGATGCTGTCAGGGTCATAAGAGCATCCAAATGCTTCTGTTGCCGTTATCACCCATCCATGCCCTGGCTATGGATAAGGAGCTCCATTTCAGTACAGGTCCCCACTCCTGACTGAGAAATGTTGAGGGTTGCTCAGAGTCTTTCTGTCTTGACTCCCTGATGGGACTTTCTGGAGGGATCTCAGACCTGTGCTCCAGTCAGGTCCCCATCCCTGCCTCCCCCTGTTTCCAAAAAGGTCTTCCTTCACAGACCCCAGGTCTGACTCATTCACTTTGCCTGATGGTCCCTGGCTGGTTGATGGCTGCCACAGTCGCTGGGCTCCCCACTCTCAGATGTGGTGAGTCAGCACCCTGGTAGAAGAGGACACTGGCATCCCCTTGGCTCCTGGGGGCTCCTCTTCCCTCAGGAAAAGCCCCAATCCCCAATACTTCCTGTAGGAAGTATTTTCTGCCTCAGTTGGCTCAGGCACCTGGTCGTTATATAATGACCTCTTTGAATCGCCTGTCCCAAGTCTTATTGGCAGGAGCAGGAGCCTTTGATGATTTGATAAATCCAAAATAGATGAGGGTCACTTTGCAGTCGTGGTCAGGTTGCCTAGACACATCTGCTTCATCTAATGGCACTTGGGGTCTTCTATGGGAAGGTGGATTTGTCAGGGCATGTGATGTATTTAAAGAGAGTGAGTCATCCACATCTGAAAGGACTTAGTGCCCTCATGTCGTGTGCTTGGCACTGACAGTAAATGTAAGCAAAGAGAGTATGCTGAGCCACACTGGAAACATTCACACCATTGAGCCTGCAGAAGCACTGGAATATCTCAGCAGTCACCTCTCATGGCTCTTTGAGAGTGAAGAATAATAACTTATTATCAAGTTCTGTGAGATATGAATAATGTGCAATTCTTGCCTGTTACCTCCTCCTGAGGTTGCACTGTGATTTCTGCTACATACTGCTGCAAGGTAAATTGAATGTGTTTCTGGGAAAGGGAAAACAACCCCAAACCAAAACAACAGCTCTCAAGCAAACTAAATGAATTGTTTAATAATTTACCTTGATGAAAGAGGCACACGAATGGGAAAAGTTAACCAGACAGGGAAAATACCAGTGGTAAAGAACAGTAATCAGTGTGAAAAAAATCACCACAGTATCTGAGTGCTTTTTCCAAGTCCGAAATTCTTCATCAAGTCTCAGCCTCCTTGCGGGAGGATAGAGGTCACAGTGTGCCACTTTCTGTCATCTTGGCATTAACTGCTTGAGTCAAAAAATGTAAAGAGAAAAACAAAGTCCAAATCTGTGATATGTGCCATTTGTAAAGCAAGTACCCTATTCGGAAAAATTACCCCTATTCATGAAAGATGTAAGCCAATGTTAGGAAAAATTTTCATGTAGGTTACATAGGGGGCTGTATAATATAGCTTTCTCTAATAGGCCAAACAAACTTTGCATTCATCAATATGAGTTCCTTGGCATGCAAGTGGTATTCAGGAACACACAAGGGAGAAGAAAGGCAAGCCAGAACAGAGGTGAAGAATGAGAGGAAGTTGGCTCTGACACAAATGATACCAAAAATGCTGATTTAGTAAGGAAAAATGTAAATAATTTTTAATGTCTTTTGAAGAAATGTGCCCAAGTTAAAGTTGCCTTGAAGGTGTATGACCCAGCCTGATATTGCTTTGGCAGCAGAATTTGAAGAGTGTGAATGCAGACATGAAATGTCCTTTGAAGAGGAGTGCTCACCAACAGCCTATCTCACAGTGGCAGCAACACCAGTACTTTTGAAGACCAAGTTATTTTTCTGTCTCTAGACAAAGAGAATGAGGTATAATTTGTTAGCTGTGAAGAAAATTGGATGCATAATTTTCCATATATGGGGGTATTTATCCCCTCATTTCTTAGTGTTAAATGTTAAATATAGCACTAATTCTAAGCATATGACTGGTTCAGATCTTGGGGCTTTTTACCTGAGACAGACACAAAACTTTAACTGTGAAATCATTATAGTCAGTTTGGGACTGAACCAGCAAACAGCTACCACTTAAAAAGGCTGAGTTGACCATAAAGTGTCATCTCTTCTGGGGTGCTATTTGAGCACAGGAGCTGTCTAAACTTTCTAGGGTATACAAGGCCACATAATGTAGAGCCTCTCCTGCTCCTAACCCTCCTCTGCCTCTCTCCAGCCCTGATGTGGGCACAGGAAAATGCCTCTTTTCTGCACCATGATACAAGTCCATAATGCTTGGTAATTGGGTACTTATCAATTCAGGTACTTCTTGTGCTCACTTGGCTCTATTCTTTTGGTCTTTGTTTTACAACAGGGAACAATGCATTATTATACAGCAGAGCCCTTTATATGTCTTCTGAACCTTGGCAGTCCTGTGGGGTGCATCCCTGTAGAAATATCTCTGAGTTTTTTTACATCTGGAGTGTATGCAGGTAGCAGAGAGCTTTTTTCCATTTTTTTTCATGCTTCTGCTTGATTTCTGCAGCACAGCAGCACCCACTCAGCACTGCAGCATCTCTCCATTTTCTTGAGACAGATGTGAGTGGTAGGAGGAGCCTGTGGCATTGTGCTACAAGTGTGAATAGTGCCTGTGATGCTGTGGCTGAGCTGGGCCTGGATGCTTTACCTTTGCCACATGCCTTTGTCACATTCCTATTTTTAAATGCAGCATTTTTCAGTGTTAAATGTTCCAAGGTATTCTTGGGCCAAATCATGTCAATTATGGGCTTGAACTTGGACTCGAACTAGAAGGATTTTAGTCCCAGTTTAAACCGAACTAAGGCTGGATTGAAAATGTGCTGGTTCAGCTTGTACCTGCAGGCTGCTTCAATTTCTGAAATTCCTGTCCCACTACACATGCTCAAATCTCCAAAGGCTGTATAGAAGCAGCCAGTATTGGATGGGTCAGTTATATTCTGCAACTTCAGTTCCAGCCTGAAGAGCTTTAATTTCTCCTGGTGCTCCTTTGTGCAGCTTGAATGCTTTATGGACTATCATGACCGTACACAGCCATGGGAGCAGGAGAATGAGAAATGGGCTCTTTACAGAGGCTACCTGCATCCCTCTGGGAGAATGGCTCAATTTCAAGGTGCCAAGTGCCAACTTGTGAGGGAAGAGCTCCCAAGAGAGGCTTAAGCTGCTAGTTGCTGATGTATTGTTTTGCGTGTTTGGATCTACCCTTTGCAGCTTCTTCATGTGTTCCTTTTGGGAGCCTGAAGTCCATGCATAACTTGCCTCTTTATTTAACCTTGTGCTGACCAGTCATCAGGAATAAATTGAATCCCTCCTGAATTCTGCTTTCCAATATGTATAATTTAAAAACTCAAATGAACTGAGGCCTTTTCTGTTTTGCAGAAACTTTAATAAACTTTTCATAGCCTCTAAATTATTGGCTCAGAAATCCATCTTCTTTCTGAAGACTTCTGACTTTTCATAGTGAAGGAACTGCCTGCCCCAAACAGAGAAATACAAGAGCACTTTCTTTTTTGGTGATTCTTCAAAACAGGGTATCTTTAAAAAAGTTTAATAGCTTGTGATCTGGGTATATCAACAAGGAATCTTACCAGTATAATTTGTTTAGACCTAGATGGAAACAATTTATTTATCTTTATCCTTCAACGGAGAAATTTGTAGAACCTGCTTGGAGATTTAGGGTGATGTTCATTGCTTCATTGGCAATTTAACGTTACCATTTAATGTACACAGTATGTGGGCCTCTCTTCCATGTTTTGCAATAGATGCAGAGTAAGAGTCATAATATATCACTTTCACAAGCAATTTAGCACAGCATAAGGGAGGAAATGTAGCTCTACTGTCTTGCTACTTATTTTCTAATAAAATTCTAATAGATTTTAGGTTAATGACATAGATGACATTTACATCCTGTTTTTTTTTTTATTAATCTGCAGCACAATGAAGCAGGAAGTTATAAAACCAGATGATAAGATAATGTGCTCCTTGCTTGTGCACAATAAAGTACCCTTATAAAGTGCTGGTATGGCTTTGACACTTCACTGAAATCTCTCTGTAAGACAGTGTCTGGCAGGCCAGAGTCACTAAGACTGGTTAGGCTTTCCTTCACTGAGATTGATTTGCTCCTTACTTGAAAGATGATCTGCTTTAACTCTCCCTTGCCATGCCAAGAATTATCAGACTTTTTTTAAAAAGAAGGCAGGAAAAACAACAATTTTTTTTTCTATGGTTAATAAAGGAAGATTAAAAAGACTCCCCTGTTGATAAGATCTAACTATTTATGTTCCTGTGGGATGAAAGGTGAATACTTATTTAAGATTTATTTGGTTTTTTGTCATTTATAATGAATCTAAAGGGCACAACAATTTGTCTTAACATTCTATAATGCAATGAAGCTCATTTTAACAAATAACTATATAAATAACACATTTACTAAGCTCCTTGGTTGACTGATCTTGTGTTTGAACTGTAAAACATCTTTAATTGATAACAGACCGAATCTGAAATAGCAGAATAGATTCCTTCTGTATAGAAAAAAGAGTTTAAGGCACTTGTAGCTGTGTGCATATGTTTCTGTAAATCTTGCAGTGCATCTGTGTAGGGTCTCATTTCATGCTTCTCAAAGTCACTATGAATATTATGTCTGATTAGTGAACATGGAACTAGACAAAATCTACTTCCAAGTTCTTCAGAATTTAAATGAAGCAAACATCACAATATTTTTTGAAATGTCACAATATTCTTTTATTTCCAGAGGCAGAAAGAAGAGTCAGTTTTTTCTGACAATTTTTTTACCACTAGCCAATCCTACTAACCAATATTTGATAGAAAATATTGTTATTTCTGCACAAGAGAAGTAAAAGAATATTGTGGCTGGATTTGACGTTTCCAGAATTGTGCAACCTATCAAAAAAATGGTGAGACCTTACTGCTATGACCCATGGCGTTCTTTTTAGTTCTCAATGGATGTGTTTCTGTTCCATATATGTGATCTCTAAGCAGTCTTCTGCCTGGTATTGTGGGTTGGCTCATTTTTGAACAAGAAGCAGCAAATAAATAAGAAAATAAAATACAGCATAGGCATATTCCCAGTGGGAGGACTACTCAAGCTTTCCATATAATTGTTTCAAATAATCTCTGTTCTGTGCTTTGTCTACCCACGAACAGAAGTAAGTAGAAGACCTGAGATTTAGTTTCTGTTTGGAGGATATGCTTTCTGCAGCAGCTCATTTTGACTGTACTGGAGCCTAGAAGGACATAGCACAGGCATCAGGCTATCATTGATACCTTTTCCCTTCTAAGGCAAGCCCTGAACAACTGAACAAGGCACTGCTTGTATGCCAGTGAATTCACTCAAGTAAAACAATCCATGTAATTATCGTGGGTGGAGTGAGAGCTTCAGACAAAATTTGTTAGAGAAGTCCTCCCACTGAGTCACAAGGCGCAGAAAGGACCTCCTTGCTTTTGTAACTCCTCTCAGAGAGGAGTCTGGATCTCCCAGGCTCAGTCAACAGTTCACATCCAAGTGATTATACAGGTGTAATTGAAATTTCACAAAACTTTGTCCTGTAGGATTAAGGCCACTCTGATGTATTTCTATACATGAAATGAATTATTTATTTGAGTTAATTAAAAAATTATTATGATTAGACAAAAAAAGAGCTTAATCAGAATTATTTACTGCGAAGTATGCTTTAACTACTAGTATAGTGCTATTTTTGAAGCAATATTGAAGCAATTATACTAACACAATTATTTTGAAGCAATTATATTAAAACCAGAAAAAAACATTATTAATGGCTATAGGCAAATCTCTTTATCTCAGCCTTAAGTAACCTTGAGGGGCATCCCCACTCCAGGGAAGACCATAACACACGTTAGGGAAGTATGCTCGAGGGCCTCACCATGCAAATTGGGACTGGCCTTTTATGGTATGAAGTGATAGACAGTCAGTCATACACATTTTTAAGATTATGCTTTGTCAGATTTACTCAGCAAAAAAACCACTTTGTGCTGAAAGAAAGTATTAGCAGCTCTTTTGTTTTTACTGCTGAACACTTCTCAGTCTCACTTTTGTAGCAGTGCTGGCTGGTCCCAGCCTCAGGGAGCATGTCTTGCATATTCATGTGGTTGGGTCTGATGGTTCTGTCAAACTGATCTCAGCGTTCACCAACACTAAAATCAGCAGACCCTCCTTGCTCCAACACAGGGCAAACTCTCCTTGCTCAAGCCATCAGCCTGTAAAAAGATACAAGTTTTGAACTGCTGTATCCTTACTTAGGCAGAGCATCCTGCTAAAATGTTCTTAGCTCGAGAGATCTGAACAAAATCTAGTACTTAACTGTGTCTGGCTTTGGACAAGACTTGAGTATTTTTTAGAAGTGAAACACTGAAATAATTCAGTGTCAATCATGTTGGCCCCTGAAGACAGTACTTTTGCAGCATTATCTGATCTCTTTTATTACCTCTTTCTGAGGATGAAAGTAGTTATTTCCATACCTATTTCTCTCAACAGTCTACAAGAAGTCCAGACAAGCAGCTCTCAACCTCTGGTGGCTGAGACTTAATGTTAGGTGTCTATATTACAGACTCTACCTAGCAAGTCTGTTTTGCTGTGGCTCACTCTGAAGTTGAGCTCATTTAGCATTTCACTTTCAATGAAGCATTCTCAGAAGAAATATACATGAGGAGGAGCTGGAGTTACAGTGCCGGAGCACAGGGACTGAGTCTTTTTCTACAGTGGGATTCCAGGGAGTTCTCTAGGAGTCTTCTGCTCTGCTTCTCTATGTGCTCTCTTAGATGTATATACAATTGTTAGAAACAACAGATTGAATGCATTAACCAGGACCTTTAACTCACCTTGTCTAAAATTCTTTGCTCTATATGCCAATCACAGCTCTGCCTGCATCTAAGCAGTATTTTTTAAAAGAAAATAGTCAATGTTCAGCTGAATAAGTAGTACAATTTTTGTCACAAGATATGTTGAAAGCTCTTCAGATGTTTTAAGAAAATAATCAGAATTCAGAGTGTATATTTAATTATCAACTATCTAATAAGCGTGCTACTTCCCAGCTGGGATCCTTCTGGTACATTCATTCATCTTCAACTGGTGTAATTAAAGATGAAAGGTGTAACACTGATGATCCTTCTCTAGAGATCTCATCAGTTTAATTCTAGAACTATCAATGGAAAGGGAATATCATATAAATTTTTCAGACTTAATTGGACACCTGGTGGAGGTCAAGCAAAACAACCAAGGTCTACTGAAACAGGGATTGCCTTCAGTAATTCAGTAATTTGGTAGGAGGGAATTTGGCAAGGCAATGCAATCTTTGTTTCATATTTGCTAAAACCAAGTTGGATTTGCCTAGCAAAATAGACGCTAGGAAAGAAGTGGAAAACAAGAAGAGCATATAGGAATGTGCTTAAAATCTCATATAAACAGGCAACCTCATGCATGGGGCAACTGGAGTAAAGAATGCTATATCAGGGTTGCATTTAATAGTTTCCTACTGGTCCAACCAGGGTGTGCAGAACTGCTTCTGGTGTAGCACAACTTCTTTATAAACTTCTATTCAGAAAGTGTGCTGTACTAGATGAGTGAAAGAACAGACTCTATTTCCCTCAAAATTGATTTTATAGCACATCAGTGTGTTTTAATGTAGAGAAAAGAAAAAAGAATTACTCACTTTAAAAATAATTTTTCATATGGTGGTGTCAAAAAAACTTTTTCATTATGATGATGTCATCAGATCCACTTGATTCGTTTATAGCTGTTTTTTAAATTGCTGTTTCCATAAATGTATATGACTGCCTTGAGGGTGTCTATATTTGTTACAGAAGTTGTCTCAGGAATCTTGGAGCAATCTCCAAATCTAATTAAGAGTGCTGTAATTACAGCATAAAAGGCTGTGCTGCTAATATTAAAGTTTCAAAAATCATGAGTCAAGCCCCATAATTTGAGACCAGTCCACAAATGTGAATATTTGCTTTTTAAAAGAGTATATTATGTTTCAGGCTCGTTGTTAATTTTCGAACTCCCTCTGCCCCTTGTCATGGTTTGTGTGTGTGTGTACATGTATGTGTATGCATGTGTGCTGTAATTCTACAAGTAATATTATTTCTTCACCATAGGTTTAGTGCTGGTCTCATTTCTGTCTATCTGCCCACCTTTAAGCACCCAAGAATTGTTACTCCACAGGTCCTCCTGTGGTAGCTCACATTACTCACTCTTTGAGAAGGGGACAAATTGTAGTGTCTTGTGTTCTTCTCTAGTCTAGAAGGGAAAGAGATGGAGGAGGGAAAAATAACGGAGGGATGTTTCCCACATGGGAGGAAGAGACAGATATTTTGACTTTCCAATCACTTTGCTACTCAGATGAGTTTATCTCCTTGGCTTTCATTTTCTCCAGAGCTGGGGAATTACGTGGTGAATGCACTGAGTTCTGACACCAAACCAAAGTATTTGGATTTATCTAAAGCTTAAACTGGGACCTTCCTTGTCCTGATCACAGGACAAAGCTAAGATTTGATTATAACAATTTGGGCCCATGTGCTGCAGTAAACAGGACTATTTATGCAGTGTTTTGCTTCCACTGACATTGTATTCAAGTTCTCTATGATAAAAGATGCTCAGCTACAACAATGATAGGTACAATACATATCAATCTTCCATACAAAACAAAATGAAGGAACCTCTGCTTGGGTAGACTAATACAAGACTTAATCTTGGCTTATTTTTATCAGTTTCCTATAGTTTAACTAATCCCTGGATTAATTTACTTAAGTTATCCCTAGAATTTCAATTAGTGTCTTCACTAGTTAGTTTCACCATGTCTTACAAGGCAATTTGAATGTTTTGCCTCAGAAATGGCTGTTTACAACTTATGGATATGTTGCCTGTGAAAGGAAATATTTTTGATTTCTGTCCTCATGGCCATGACATAAATTGAGAAATCATTCAACAGTCACCCCCCAGTCTCCAGATTCCAGCAGCAGGAATCTGCCTCACCACAAAATATTCTTTGCTGTGGCACTTCAAAGGGGTATTGCACTAATTGAGATGGATTTTTTAAAAGGATAAGAAGCTTTCAAACTTTCTTTCAGATTCCTGTAAATGTTTTCTCATACTTCAGCCTTTGCCTCATCCTCTGAATTGCTTGGCATCATTGCATATACTCTTCTACTTGCAACTCTCCATCAATGACTTACCCTTTTTCTATGAGGTGACTCAAGGTCTCTGGATACTTTTCTTCCTTCATGATATTTGTAACTTTTAAACATTATCTAGGAATGAGTAATGAGATGTGCCAAGTTTGACCAGACATTCTGAAAAGCACATCTGTCACTTCATTTTCATTCCTCAGTTTTGACTCCATGGTGTTGTGGTGCAATTTTGTTCATTGTATTTGGCTTAATTACACTTTGTATTTGTTAAGTACCTCTCCCTTATGCTGTCAGTTCCACCCTAAGTTGTACCCTCCTCTATGCTGCCTATCATTGTAACCCCTTATTCCAGTGCCTTCCATCTCCATCATTGTAAACCCTGCCCCTTTACCCAGAAAGCTCCCTGTCTACCCTATCATTGGCTTGCCAATCCTCCCTTTGTACCAGCACCTTATTCCAGAGAGTTCCCTGTCAATGCCCTATTATTCAATGTCCCCTTGGTTTATGTGAGCTCTTCCCTCCACCTGTGTTCCCTTATTGGTGCCTCAGTTGTAATTCCCTCCCAGTGCTCCTCCCTCCCAGATTCCCCATTGGTCAAAGAATTGCACCCTCCCCTTGAACAGTTCCCAGATAAAATCCCGTGCACAGAGATGCTCAAGGGTTCTCAGTGCCTGGTTTTCTAGGATTGAACTTTTCCCTGGGACACAAACTGAGAGCCTCCTCCTCAGTCCTGTACTTCCTCCTTCTGCTGATAGCTGGGAAGTGCTGTAGAGCAGCAGCTCTAAGGTTCAGCTCCTCACATCCAGATCAGGGGCTGTTCCCCGCTCTTGGTGTGGTGCTGTGGTGGTGAGCTAGCCGGGACTCCAGCATTGTGTCACCACTTTTGCATCCTTCTTGAGTGGCCCAACCGCAAAGACCACGTATCCCCATTCTTAGCTCTTGTTTGCACATCGTCTACATTGTGCTTGAGCAGTTCTCAAGCACTCTTCTCTGATTATTAAGGGCTGTATTTTTAAGGGGGAGAGATTGGGTGTTGCTCCAGTGAATCTTGCATGGCCTTTTGGAAAAATGCAAAACTTAATTCAGAGTGAGGTCTTCTTCAGTATTATCTAAATACAGGCATGTCACCTTTTCTCGTCACCTTTTCTCGTCTGTTTCTAGTTGGCAGAGGAACAAGCACCATAGAGAGGAGCATATTTTTTCATGAAAGACTAAGCAGGAGAAGTTGTACTGTGCAGATATCCGTACTCCTTCCCTTGCATCCATGTCAGCCCTGATGTTCTGGTTTGCACACTCTAGCTTCAGAGACATATCAGGCCTATGCTTTCAATATCTCCTTTTCTTGCACTGAGCAAATTCCCACTGGATGAACTAGAGTACCTATAAGAGATCTCCAGGGCCAGCTCCTCCTGTCTCACCAGAAGCATGCACCAGGTACCACGTTTCTGAGAGATGTTTAGGATGCTTTATTGCCTGTCTGCACAGTTCTCTAGGGCCTGGAACTTCGCCTCAATAAAAAAAAAGTATCTTTTACCTGGAAATACAGCAACTTATGTTTGTTTGCTTGTTCAGGATGTAGGTGTCAATTGTTAGCAGGGTGACTTCATTGTATGGACCAAACACCGTTCCTGTTTCATCAGCCTCCTGTGGAATGGCATAGGGATACCTCACAGTTCCCTCAGGTTCAGCCAATTGTAGAGCCTCAAAACACAAACTGTGTTCTGCTACAAGTTTTATCTTCTTAATAAAAATAGCCAGACCCTGAGAACTAATATATTAGCGCAAGCAGGACAATTGTATTGCTACGCCTTAACAGTGCATGACGCATGATTAAACTTTTTTTGTTAAAATGTCTCAGTTCCAAAAATTTCCCTTTTACTGACAGCTTAAGGTGAATTTGTCTTTGGCAGGTTGCAATTCTTCCTTTCAGAACTCATACCATTATCTAGAACTCCCCTACATTATGCTTGGGTACTACAGTGTTGCAATGTATAGCATCAGCTCAGTTCAGCAAAGCTATTGAGTTATTGTACTGGTTAATATAGTGAAATTTATACAAGTTTAATCACATTTATTATCCCTGACAACAATGCAGGTGTTATGAATGCTAAGTGAATTTATAGAAAGGATATAATTAATTTTTCTTGCCCTGTCCAAAAATGCTTAGTGGTCAGTTCTGCCATGGAAATGTATTTGATAATATGTAAATCTGGCATTTTGGAAAGTAATTAAAAATAAAGTTGCTTTAATTTTAAATTCAGCTAATATCTGTCTTGCTACATTCTAAAGTGGTACTAGGCTAAGTGCTTGAACTAATCGATTTTTAAAAGGGTTTGGTTAGTGATCTCAGGGGAAATAAGGTAGGTTGTATGAAAACATATTAATTATAAAGCCTTCTTTTTTAATGATGCATGCCCTTTTTGAAGTACAATATATTGATGTAGTAACTCCTTCAACTTGAATCATCCAACAAACCTTTCTAGTTTTGACTCATCTATCTTGATTGTTAGCTGTATTTATTACAGGATGAAGAGTTTAGATTTTTAATTATTAGTTATAAAGGATTCCAGAGCAGCTCAGTGATTTAATTTCTTTGTAAAAAGTATACAACTTCAGCAAATTTTTGCTGACTAGGAAATTTGTCTTTCTCTGAGATTAATATTACTTTTGTGTTCAGTATGTCATATTTTGCTCTCAAGTGTGCAGAAAAGCTTATTCATGAAAAAGTTTTTAGTCTTTGAATAATATTTTAAATTGGTCTTAGAATGTCTGTTGCAGTTTTGCTTGACATGAATCAATATTTTAGAGTTTTTAATTTAAAAAGAATAAAGGCACCTTTAATGCAGAGATAAAGACTATGCCTAGCCCTTGGGTTGGAGTGAAATATCAGATTTTCTGCCGCAGAGAGGCTGGGGTTTTAACTGCAGAGCACAGGGCAAGGCTAGAACTGCTCCTGGTGAAGCTGTTCCTGATGGGCAGGTCCTGTGCTGGCTCCTGCTTGCAGTCACGGCGAGACAGGGCAGAAGCTGCTCTGCAGAGGGAAGGTTGGCCTGTCAGGATTTAGCGTGGAGATGGCAGGGGTGGTTAGCACGGGGCACAGCCTGCTGATCTAAGTGAGACAGAATGCACAATAAGCCAAGGCACTAAGGAGGAGTTGCCTGCACCTTTCTCTTCCAGTGGGTGAGAAAGGGCATCGAGTATCAAAAACCTTGTTTATTGAACCAGCTTTCAATACATTACTTTTGAAACTGAGATAAATGAAGTCTGCTGCAGAAGAACAAAAATTAAAAGCTTTGAAAACAACTATTTCTCTTAACCAATTCTCCTTTAAGGGCAGGTCCTTTCCTCTAGCTCTGCTTTCAGTTTTAGTGTCTTCCCAGGTTAGAGCAGACACTATATAAAATTCTGGTCTTTGATCTTAACCCCAGTTGTTTGTCTGCTCCTTATCCCCAGAGTTTCTGCTTTTTTCACCTTGGAATCTAAAAGGTAAGTGTGCTTGGGGGCAGCCCCCCACTCCCTGCAAAGCGTTTTCTTTGACCCAAGGAGCACCTCCTCTTACAAATCTAATGGACAGCTTTCCCCTTCAGCTTCTTAATAAAAAAAGCATGAGCTCCAACAGCTTTGGATCAACAGATAAAATAGAATCATAGGATCATTTAGGTTGGAAAAGACCTCTCAGATCATTGTGTCCAACTGTTAAGCCAGCACTGCCAAGTCCACAACTAAATCATGCCACTACGTGCAACATCCACACCTTCTTAAATACATCCAGGAATAGTGATCCAGCACTTCCCTGGACAGCCTGTCCCCATATTTAACAACAATTTGCATGACGAAATATTTGTTACTATCCAACCTAAACCTCCCTGGGGTAACTTAAGGCTGTTTCCTCTTGTCCCATCCCTGGCTGCCTGGGAAGAGAGCTCCTTCATGGTACACTCTTCTCTCAAGTAGTTGTAGAGAGCAATGAAGGCCCCTCTGGGCTTCCTTTTCTCCAGGCTAAACACCCCCAGCTCCCTCAGCCTCACCTCATAAACTTGGGCTCCAGACCCTTCACCAGCTTTGTTGCCCTTTTTCTTCTGGACATGCTTCAGCCCCTCAATGTCCTTGCGGCAGTGAGGAGCCCAAAACTGAACATAAACTCACAGCCTCACATATAGGGACCAATTTTTCTGCTTTGTGTAATAGACACAATAAGGACAAAAGGATGTATTTTCTTACTACTATTTAATTAATTCACTAATGTAAGATTCCCTGACTTTTTCATTTTGTTTGTGGTTTGTTTTATTATTTTATTTTATGGAGGTTTTTTTTGTGTGTGGGTGGGGGGGCACACATTTCAAAAAGGATGTTTATTTATTAACACCTCCACTGCTAGGCCAGTAGGTGTGATCCTGTGCTGTCTTTGTGACAAATTAAACCACTACTACTAGAGCTAACACTACTTACAATGCCTAATATTAAGAAGATATTTCAAGTATTAATGAAATTTGCAGTTAAGAAACAGGATCATGTCATGAGATTGGTCAAATTCTTCATATACCATCAGAGAATGTAGCTTCCAGCTAGAAGAAAATTATTAAGTAAATTCTTATATCTGATTATGCTGTTAGAAAGAAAGATGTGAACATTTTGAGTATTTCATCTACTTATTAGGCAATAGAGTTTTGTTTATGTTCAGATAAACTTTAGAGATGTTTGCCCAAGTTTAATGAGGTGGTGTGTGGAGAGTAGAGTACCTGGAAGAAATCTGACAATACACAAGTTATCAGTCCCATTTTCAGTGCTGAGGTGTGGATGATGAGAAATATGTATTTCAGAAGATGGTTGTGCTAATTTACTAGCCCAGGATATCCTGCGCCTTCTTTTCCCATTGCACTCTGGCTGTGTGATCCTGTACATTTTCTTCTGCTGTCTCTGAAGCCAGTCTGACCCCTTGATGAGACATGTCAGCTTATTCAATGGGCAGAAAATTATCTCCATTTTTTTTCTTGCTGAGTGAGCTGAATTGAGTCATCAAACTGTTGGAGCTAGCACAAAGGAAGTGGTAAGTACACACAGCTGAGATGGAGAAAAAGGGGAAAGCTGAACTATATTTTTAGTGGTAGGAAGCTGTTAGACCAGCTCAGCACTCTTGTGAAAACTCATTCTCAGTGAAGAACTCCTGTGTCTTATTCACTCTGCCTCTGGGCTGGTGGATATGTTGGCTGCTAAGGCTGGTGGATCTGCAGAAGTGTGTGCCAGAAGAAAGGTTGCTTGATTTAAGTGGGTCCCTTCATGGAGATGTCGTTGGCAATGGATATTGATGAATTGTGGCTAATTACTAAGTCTTAGTTCATGACCTTTTAGTTCTTTTACATATTTTTGTAAGTGTAAAATTTACACATGAGCAATATTTTGTTGACCCTTGCAAAAGATTTTGCCATTTGCACTTCAGATACATTCATAGAATCCAATACTTTTCTTAAAACTACAGATGTATCTATCCACTTTTTGTATCTGTTAGTCACATGAATAGGATGGGGAATGCCTCAGAATCTGCAATGCTAAATAACGTGAGGCTTATTGAAGAGAGTGGTTGCTGGAAAAATATAAAGCCACACAGAATTGAACATATTGGGGAGGATTATTTTTGTCACTATAGAAAAATGCCAGTGATTATGTCAGGATTTTAAATTGTTGTGGTGTTCAGCAACCACCATAAATAAACATCCACAAGCAATGCAAAACTCAACAACACAAAACCCCAGCACCTGTGTAGGCATTAAAGAAAGGGACAAATTTTTTAAACTATTTTTAATACCCTTACACATTGGTCTTCTGTGGGCTATTCAAACATAGTTAATGCTAAGATTTCAAGCTCCTAAGAAAGCTGGCTAAAGCTTTCCATACCATGCTGAAAAGTTTCCACCCAATAGGGCAAAAATGACTGCCTGTTTTCCACTACAAAACAACTTATATATCCAGATTCAGCTGGACATGTCCAGGAATGGATCAAAACAATCAAAACCAGAAGACTCGAGTGACCTTCAGTGAAATGCTATGCCAAACAACAGGACAAGAAATATAGGGCAGAAGGTAGTGCACTAAAAGTTCCACATGAATTTGAGGAAGAACTTTACTGGATTTCCCAGAGGTTGTGGTGTCTCCCTGACAATCCTATGGATTGTGCTTTAGGATGATTCTACTTGAGTAGGGAGGTTAAACCCGATGACCATGCATGGTCCCTTACAACTTTGCCCATTTGTGATTCTGTCTATTCAATATCCCTGAAAGATGCTCCAAGAATGACAAAGTGACAGAGATCAACTCATGGATTTAAAAGGTAGGTATTTTCAGAACACATTGAGAGAAAAATCTTTTCTTTGCAGGTAGATTTCATTTGAACAACTAGGATACATGAATTCTGATTTGCAAAAATGAACAAGAGGTTTTTAAACTGTTAAATGATGGGAGATTATGACCCTGAGACACCTGTATAATCTTTATATGAGAATTACTTTTGCTGCAATAGTTAAAATTTTATTATATTAATATCAGGAAATGTGAAAATAAATAAATAAATAAAAAAGTTACTCAGAGTAGGTAAGTACTGGGTTGAGGCTGACCACAAGGGAATATGTGAAATATCAATGCAAGGAGTGTTGCCAAAACATGGAGGCATTAGAACTGTTAATGCATAGAATGAAAGTGAATCTTACAGATGAAAGAGAGGTGACCAAGACCAGAGCAGGGAATATATTCAGAATCTAAACAATCAGAATCAATGAGATTACCTTCACTCAGTACTTGAGATAAACACAACACGCCCCCAACCAAACCAAACAACAAGTACAGTGGATACAACTAACTCAAAGTCAGAATTGCATTTAGAAAGGTGATAGAAGCTGTAATATTGGCAATGGACCATCAGACCTTGAACTGGCTGTACCTGTGGATCTGGTATTAATTTCAGAATGATAAACTAATAGCACTCAAAAGGTATTAATTTAACTAAATCCCAACTTATCCAGGATAAATTAGAAAAAAAATGCTGTGAAGATATCCATCACCGCCTTATTTATAAAAGCAGGATTTCAATTTTTTTCCCCAATAGTTACTGAAGCAAATGCTGATGCTATTTTAAGCTTGATTTTGCATGAAGATAGTTGACAAAAGACTATAATACAAAATTACTTTGAATTGAATGGCCCTTCTGTCTTTCAGTTTGAGTGAAAGAACAAATGAGAGCCCACAGAGTTCTCAGTCTGAATGGGAGAGAAGTGCTTCCAGAGAAGGGGATTTGGCCAAGGAGAGCATCAGAGTGAGATATTCATAGACTTGTCTATGAAAGAAACTTGTAAATAAGTCAAACATGGAAAATGAGTTTAGAATTGTAGTCTCGGGAAAGGGAGGGAAATATGTTGGAAATGTGTCAGTGTTCACTTTAAGGGGTACCCTAGGAATGTCCAAAGTAAAAGAAATGCATAATTTCAGGGCAGACAATAACTGTTACTGAAGAATTGTGAGAAATGAACCCACAGAACCACAGAGCCAGTATTAGTTTTTTTCAGTGGTTTTCTTGGTTTCACAGTGGTTCTACATTGGGTATAGAACATGTTTGTAGGGAAAAGTAATCAGAGAAACCTATATAATTTTTCTGAGTACTATAAAGCTAAAAACATATTTTGAGAGAAATAATAATTAAGGATATCAAAACAATTGAGGGACTGGATAAAATGTAAAAAATTTTACCGGAGTAGAAATCTGCAAGCATATCCTCTCACCTTCTTTAGTGTAATGAATTATTTTCTAGTATACTTAACTAATCAAAATTGCAATAAAATAGTATATTCATTTCCTATTAGATAAACTTGATAATGAGGATGGTAAAAAAACCCCTAACCTGTCAGGAGAAGAACTGTCTAAAAAAAAGGAGATAGCCATATTTCTGATATAGGGTAGTGGGAGTTTATTGTTAGATTTCATCTGGAGAAGCTATTAGAATATATCTCCTACAGTCTTTTAATTTATGTCTGTGTAAATGCTCAATGTTTAGAAACCAAATGAATTTTTCTGATAGTTTAAATTGAAGAGGCATCTTTATTGCAGAAGAGGATCATAATATGAGCGTTGCAAAAACTGGATGACCTTGAGAACTGTGATCACAGAAAGAGGATGGAATCTAAAATTTGAAATACAAGTGTCATATAAAGATTTTCTGCTATGATTTGGGATTTTGCCATTAGAACAGAGAGAAGAGAAAGCTTGATCAAAGAGTGACACAAGGAGCAGAAATGATGCAGTGCTATGGAAAGAAAATTAAATTCTAGGATGTGTCTGCTAACAGAGGGAGGGAAAAATGGATATGATTGGATGTGATCTTCACTATTACTGTACAACCCCAGTGACCCGTGTTTGTAAAAGAGAGTTGAATCCAGAAAAGCTGCAGAGAAAGGCTAGGAAGACTGTTAAGGGAGTGGAGAAAAAACATAAAGGCCTTCTAGTTTTTAGCCAAATTGCAGACTCAGGAATTATTTAGCATGAGCCTGTATCACTTGAATATATTCTTGTCTAAGACTTCTGGGAACGAAACTCTTCCAGTCAGATATCCCTACGTCTGCTGATTGTGGTTCCTTTACTACTCACCATGGAATTTCTGTTAAAATACATCAGGTCTTCAGAGAAATTGCACGGGGAATTAAAAGAATTTAAGTAAAATAGCATATGTGTAAGTGCTTTCATCCTGTCTTGAACTGCCATTAGATGCATCTAAGGGGAAAAAACTGTGGAAAAAGTGGAGTGAAATCTTGGCTCCAGCAAAGACAGTGGTGAAAAGGAATGGTTATGGTGTCCCCTGGCAGTATAGTTAGTTTGAAATAAAGTATCTTGATGTAGTTAATTTTTATGGTCATCTGATCTTTCCACTGTTCATATTCTTTGTTCAAATTTGAAAGTGTTAACATAACTGTTTTTAAAGAATAAAACCTTGAGATTTTAAAAAGACGAGTATTCCTGGAATGAAGAAAACAGGACAAGTACTGTTTTTAAATGTGAACAAATAATTATCAGGAATTAAAAGCCCATCACAAATCCTTAAGCACATGTGATTTGGAATGAAACATTCTTAGATTATGGGAGAGAGGAGAGTTGTAATTTTACTATGTCTTTCACTGTCACTCAGTAAATTTCAAAGATTATTGGAAGCAGGTTCACACAAGACTCTGTTATTTGTCTTTCAAAATATGCACGAACTTTTAGGACAGTACATCTAAATCACTTTGAAACACCCAGCAGCCTGGTACTGTAATGCAAACAGAACTATTTTATAAATCAGTCAGGAGAGCTCATTCTTTGAAAGATATGCTACATTACTGGAGGCAAAAAGCTCTCTGTTTCATTATATAACAATGACAATAACTCACTTTAAGTGTATAATGACCCAAGTCAGCAATCCACAGCAACAAAAATTTAATAGGAACCTTATCTAGTTTGCTGACATGTTCTTCTCTAGAAGCCATTATAGGCTCTTCAGTATACAAAACAATTGGCTCTAATCTTTAATATTGCTAAGCAGCAGGGGGCAAATAGGCATTTTAGCACAGCTTTGCTTTTTATAAACAGCATTTAAAATATTCACGTGCTCCTAGGCACAGAGCTGTATGTCAAATGTTTCTGAAGTTTGGTCATTAGAACAGTCTCTCTTGAAGTAGAGAAGTGTTTCTGCACTCCTGTGATGCCCTTTAAAATGGATCGAGTGTCACCTTGTTGCGAAGGTGAAAGATTCCAGTGAGGGCCTCCTTCAGGAACAGTGTGATTTCTGACTATCTCCTGATGTAAATTAAACCCGTGATAAAATGAATGGGCTCCAGAGAACCATTATAAAAATAATCACTCTATTAAATACAAACTCAAATGTAATTTCCTCAGTATTTCTTTCAATAGTTTTCTATATACTGCATGTAAAGAGTACATACTAATGCCTATATTGAGTAGGTTGTAATGGCCACTTAGCTTATGATATGGAATCTTTGTTGGAGTAGTAGTGCTGAGACTGATGGCAACAGAGTAAGAAGCTGTAACAAAACACCACCTGTATTTACATCTCAGTCATATCTGTTAAAAATTCATCCATCGTGTTCATTTAAATGCCATTTTGTTACTTTTACAGTTACAAGGCAATCAGAGGACATTAGGTATAGGTACATTTTTTATGGTTTTGGTAATGCTGCAATGCTTTAGCAGTGTATACTGGCCCTCCATAACAAAAAGGTGGAAACTAGCAAGTGAAAAACCTGTTCTCTGCCTGAAACAAAAGATTTTATACAGAAGGCACTGTCTGAGTCACTGAGTCTAGTCACTTGTCATCACAGATTAGTGATTTTTAGTTTAGAAGGCTTTGCAGCAGATATGTCTCACATATCCTTGCACACAGGCCAACAAAAACAACCCGAATACACTTTAGTACAGTGAAAGCCAATGGTAAAGGAGGAGGCATCCCTGAAAGACAAATGGGAAAGAAGAGTGTATGGGGTAAAATGAGCTGTGGTGAAGAACACATTTGAGGGATGTGAATAAAAAAGGGAAACCTAGAGCTAAGGAATGCAAAGTGAAGGCATTTGAGTATGCTTATTAGCATTTGAGTATGCTTATTACATTGGAGCTCCAATCTAAATTGTCACACCATGTTTGCCATAGGATAATGTCACAAACTTTGACAATTGCTCTGTCTTGCCTGTCATGTGCTTGGGATATAAACCACTACACCCAAGCTAGCCAGGATAGTCTCTCTTTATCCTAATGGAGAAAATTAGGCAATTTTAGGACAAGAACAGTTTCCAGCATGTACTTTGGATGGGATGTGTTGGCTCATAAAAGTACCTAATTCTCTCCATCAAGCCCTGTGGTTTCTTTGGTTTAGTTTTAGTTTTCATTCTGTGCGTGAGAAATATATCCCACTCAGATGGGTGCTTTCTGCCAGAAATGTTATTACAGGACACATCCTCTGTGTCCAGCACATGGAGGCACGGAGCCATCCTCCCATGCATATTGATATGGTTGTATATGATAAGTGTTGTCTGTGCTCTGTTGTGGGTTCTCTGATTGCCTCCCCTCCCTTTCTTTTATTGCTCAGCTAGCAGAATGAGTTAAAAAGGTTAGTGTTCTTTCAGCCAGTGGTATAGAGAACAAAAAAGCAGAAATTTTGTGAAAAGTCATCCTGTGAAAGGAGAATTTTTGGAGTTGGGATCCATTATGTTATGTTATACTTTTCAGTGGCTGCTGACAACTTCCTTTTTAGTACTGTCAATCTTTTCTAGTGTTTCTTGTCTAGAGAGCTTGTGGGGCCTTTTTATTTTAATTTCTAACTACCAAATAGTTATCTGACACCTTGTGAATGGAAGTTGAGAAAGAATGAAATTGAAAGAGTCATACAAGAATGTTATTTGACAAGATAACTGTGCTACCTTAGCAGCTTCCAGATGCCAGAAGGTGCAGCTTTGCTCTTGCATTCTCTGTTCTACCACTGCTATCAGATTTCCCTTGCTTCAGCACAATGAATGGCCAAAAATGGCTCAGCATAGGCATAAAAAAAAAGGTAAGGGGAAGAGTTCATAGTGTACCAGGACTGCTGAAATTGAGAAGACAGGACTATGTTGCTGAGTGAATGTGCCTGCAGAAAGGAGGAAGGAGAAACTCTCTTGGCAACAGGACGTTGCTCCCTGTCTTACCTGAGGACAAATGTGGTAACTATAGCCAAATATCTGAGGAAATGAAAAAGAAGCTGCAATGACCTTGGAATGATGACATTTGTTCAGCAGCTGGATCAAGCAGGTGATTTTCACTGTGTGGAGTTCTGAGGTTGCACCACTCTGCTGATACTGGGATACTGGGAGCTTACAGGGCTTGAAGGGCTGCTCAAGAGGCTTTGCAGTTTTAGTTGTGTGAGCAGAAGGAGGCTTAGAGGCTCAACCAAATGTTTTTCATCAGGTTTAACAAAAAGAGGTAACTGTGGGAAAGGAAGAAGGGTTTGGAGGTTATGTTCGTGTTTTTATTAAAGCAGTCCCACAGAGTTTCCTTTGGCTATTTTTCCGATTCCTCAAGTGGGGACCCGTAGGTAAAGACCATGGTAAAGCATTTCTAAAATATAGTTTTGGGCTGTCATTAGACCTTCGAGTTGGCCTTAGGTCTTACTGCCTGTGGTTAGGAAGGAAGCTTGTTTTACATACACTAAAATGCTTAAAGAAAAGGCACCCTACCATGGAGCTGTTTTTATTCCAATTAAAATGTCTTTTGGTTTTTGGAAACATTTAACACTTTTTACGTGCTTTTCCTTTCCCTTATGAAAAGTAGAAATGTCCAACACCCCTGAAGAGGAGGTGAGCCTGTGTTTCATGGAAAGCTATTTGTTATCAGGTGGTGAAGTGTGAACTTGCGTTGTCTCACTAAGGACGCTGACAGACACAACATCTCATTTTCCTCCCTGAAGTAATTGCTGTAAAGTAAAATAATTTTCAAAGTCTTGGGAAAGAAAAATTCTGGTTAGAGTAATTTTTACTGATTTTATCGTTACTGACCTCATAAGTGGCTGCTGACTGGCTTTTTACCAGCCAATAAGAACATTCTGGGTTCCTTTAAGAGGAAGTGGGCTTAAGACAACGTCTGTCAGAAGTAAAACTGTAGGCTCAGAGGATTTGACATTGTTTATTTCTCTTAGAACTCATTCATTATGTTTCCCATTCTTTTTGGATTTCAGAGGCTTACTTCAGAAAATGAGCAGTTCAATACTGATCTGTGCTAAAGCAAACACATGGTCCATCTGGTGAATTGTACATCTGTCTTCAGACAATAGAGGGCGATTGGACATTCTCCAAGATGGTATTATGCCCCAGGCCATGCTTTGTCTTGTGTCTTAATAGTGATTTCAGACTCTCTCATTTTTGTAGCAGTGTCTTCATATAAAGACATTTCAGTTTTGAACTTTTCTCTTAGAATCCTTCAGGCAGTTTTATCTCAGTTAGCATATGAGCACAGACTGTAAAATGAAAATATGGCATAAAGCAAGAATCATGTAGTTGATTCAAACAGCTGATCATGGGGCTCCTCCTGCATAAAATCATTTAAAGCATCAGGGCCCAAGTTTACAATATCTATTAAGACAGAGATTGGAGAAGACTAAATTTTTATGTAATGATGATAAAACACCGAAGTCTTTCTCTAATAAAGAAATGAGGTATGACCTAATTAGTACTGTTTGCTAGTAAAGATTGATCCATTTATCATTTTACTCTCTGTAATATTTAAAGTATTTTCTCTCAATTTTCAATAAAGTGGAACTTTTAAAGTATTTTCAAACTTTTGAGATATCACTTATTGGGGCTCAAGTAGTCACAATTAAATTATGATGACATGAGAAATTGTTTTGCCACAGCTATCTTTATGCTTTTAGCCCACTTCAGTTCAATGTAAAATGCTAGAAGTTTAATGCCAAATCTTAAGCTTGTCAATCTTTTTTTTGCTGAGAAATAAGTCAGCAATTGTGACGAGAATGCACCAAAAGCATTCACGTTATGGACTAGGTTGGCTCAATTGACAGAGTAACCTCTAAAGCCATAGAAATTTGGTCATGCTTCATCAAGAGCCAGAGTTCCAGCATATTTCTCTGGTGTCCTGGTGTAAGGCCCCAGAAAACTCGTTCAATGAGCCTCTGACAGGGGCTTAGGGTATTTTATGTACTCTGAGTTAGATGAACAGGAGGAATACCGACAAGATATCCTCAAGAGGTCAAAATAACAAAAAGAACTTTAGTGGAAACTTCAGAAAATCAGAGGGCTTTGGCAGAAATTTAGAGCAGCATTCAATCAACACAAGTTGAACAAGTGCTTCACAAGGCATTAACTTAGCCCATTCAACTTAGCAAACTCCAAACTCATCTGATGTTACCTTACTCAAAGCTCCAAGAAGAGGGACTAAGAGAAAGAGAGACAGATGGAAAACTTGTAGGAAAGAACAAGTGTTGGTACCACTTCTGGTTCCAGTGGTGTTCAGCTGATAGAAATTCCAAGAGGTGGTAGGGTCAGAACACATGCTTACCACATGCCCTGGGTTAAATACCCTTTGGCTTTGTGGGCCCTTCCCCCTTCCTCCAGCTTGGACTTCCAGCTTGGTCAGCCATCTGACCATTCTGGGGCTGGACTGGGGCTCCAGGAGGGGGACGTGGAGCATTACCTCCAGCATGCCAGAGATTGCTGGCCACTGCAGGGCAGGATACAGGCCTGGGGGGAGTGGGGTATGTGGGGAAGGGCATCACCTCAGCAAAGGCAAAGCTGCTGCTCTTTCCCCACCCTGAAATGTTTTGAGCTAGCAATCCTTCCAGCCTTTCACATCTGGGAAGAGTGATGGAAAGCTGTATTTAAGTCCTTGGGAGGTCTCATGCAAAATAACTTAAATATAGAGGTATGTCTCCCTTCCACACCAGACTTTGAAGGTGTTTTTCAGCAACAGGAGAGAAATAGCATTGTAATGATATGGGTAAAAGCTGAATTAGACAGCATGCTTTCATTTTTGTATAAAACAGGACATTTGTATTGAACCATGGTACAGAATAAATAACAAGGCCTTTGACAGTCCTGCCAGAATCTAGAATTTCTTTTCTTGGGCCAAAGAAAATTAGTGTCATTAGAATCATTAGTGTCTGAGATTCGGATATAATCACAGTTCACATAGAATTTGTTTGTGTTTCTGGGGTCAGTCTACCCATAGGTGGCTGAAGGGAGAGCCTTTCCCCTGCTACTTTGGGGTTTGCACAGTAGTGTTTTCACCTGTGCTAGATTCCAGTGCTCCAGATTGAGTGTTGCCCTGAAGAGAAAAGTGATTATCATCTGGCAGGCTGACAGTGAGCTTTCTGCCATAAACCTTGGTCAGCTCCAGAGAGTTGATGAGCAGTGAGGCATCTTTACTATCAAACCCATGTGAGGCCCTATAGGTGGAAAGGTGAAGGCATCAGGTGTTTTAAACTTTCAATGTCCAGTGCTTCCAGAGGGAGGACAAGTCCTTATAGTTATTACTTGAAATTCAGGCACTTTCATGAGACCTGCTTTTATTTATCTAGCCAGTTGTGGGGGAAGAGGATTGCAAATGAATTGATCAGATGATTTAGCAGAAGACTTTGCTTTCAAGATGGCAAGCAGCACATGTGCTTATTATTAAGCACATATACTTATTGCAATTCCACCAGCATCCTCAGAACTTCATCAATGAGACAAATATTGAAGCTAATTTCCAGTGCTCCCACAGAGCTGTGTCTGTTGAAGTGACCTTTGGAAAAAAGTTAACAGAGTAAATGACAAACTTATCAAAGCTTTATAGGACACTTTTGCCTCATTTCACAGCTTTTGAAAGCTTCAACAAAAGTGTTTACTGCTGCCATTGCCATTGAAGGAATATACATTAAAAAAATATACATTTTTTCCTTATTTTTTCTCCTTTTTTTCATTTTGAATTTGATAGAATTCAAATAAAGATCAATGTATGTTTTTTTCCATAGCAAAAGTATATTGTGGTGTGTAGCTACTCTTCCTAGATGAGCTGAGATTTTGCTGATAATTGTAGTAAACATATTAGCTTCATTTTTCTGAAATTACTCCATTCATTAACGGACTGATAAAGCAAAAAAGCTTGGGTAGCACAGGTGTGGAATGTAGTTAGTTCTTTGCAGAGTTGTTTTTCTTGCTGGTCTTGGTATTGTTAGAGCAGAAAAGTGAAGACCATAGTCTTGTGGTCTGCTTCTCTGCCTGGGAGGTATGTGTCTCTGCTTCACAAGCAAGCCAGGAGGTTTCTCTCTCTTGCCACTACTTTTGTCCTCTGTAATTTCTACACCCTCGACCTTTACCTCTGCTGATGCTGGAGTAGATCAGATGGTACTCTTGATGCTTAAAATTTTAGAAAATGTTCTTTTTAACTTTAGGCCTAAATCTTTCAACTTAAACTTTAAATAAAAGATGCTCACTGTTAGGTCTTTGGTCCTCTGGAGAGCTGAAATTCATTGCTCCATAAAATTGTACAATTGCAGCCACAATATTGTGCTTCCTACTCATCTCCTCATGCTATAGATTTTATGATTTTGCAATGTGCTCTTTGTACTGCAGCTAGAGAAAACCCTTTTATTTTCCTTGATTTTGCCAAAAGAGCTTAGCAACAGATCCTTTACACCTTCAGAGAAGAACTCCAGTTGTAGTGGTTTGCCTGTGCTGTTGGCTCTTGCCCTGGGTTCCAGAGTTCCCAGGTCCCCACACAGTGCTTCAGGGGACATCCCTGTCCCTCGGGTGTCTCGCCATTTAAAGGAAACCCACGAAGGTAGATGTGACTTGTTCTGTTTCCTGAGGTGGACAGTCAGAACAGGATTGCAGGGCACATTAAGAAGTGCCTTTTGCCTTCAATCTAAAAATAGCCTCTGACCTGACTAACTTTGAATTGAATCTAATTGAAATGGGTGAACTATTCTTGTGTTCCCCAAAGAAGGGGAGAGAAGGAATGAGGAAAATACCAGTGAGTTCCAGCACTGCAACAGATCAGTTGGGCTACTGTCTGTAAAGGTCTGTTTCATTCATCACCTGCAAGATAATTATGTGAAAAACCTAAATTTCTATTAAATTGTACCATGTGTTTGTTAAAGCAATTATTTATAGTGTTTCTCCAACTGTAGCTACAATTCCTCGCCTCTGATGTGAGACTTGACTTTCAGAGGCCTCCCAAAGAATATTTCTCCTTGCAAATATATTCTTCTTACCATTTTTCGTTTAGGCTAAACACAAGGGAAAAAGCCAAACTTTTGTAGGTCAGTCAGACACATGCACGAGGGAAGAGTGAGGCTCTATACTTTAGAATACACAATGAAAAAGAAAAAAGTGTCATCTGTTTTCAAGAGAATTGATTTTCATACATTTTAAATGTATAGTACATTAAGAGCTGACTTAGCATTTTATAGAATATTAACCACTTCCCCTCAATGCCATCCTCCATTTCAGGTTATATTTTGCATGTGGAATTGAGTATTCAGTTAGGTGCCAAGCTATGGAAGCAAATTTTCCTGTTTCTAATTGCACTGCTTGCTTCAATTCCCCTTGTAATAGTATTCAGAGTCAGCTGAACATGCAGTTTATCCTGTATGTACTTAAAGTACCTGAAAATTTAGCTCCATATATGTGTATATGTACACACACACACACACACACACACACACATACACACATATACACTCATGAATATTTGCTGAGTTTTGCAATGATCAGATCCTTGGCTTTAAAATGCTGGCCAGTATAAAAGAAGAAATTATGAAATTTACATTTGTTAGCGTCTTTGTATTTATTTTGTATTGTAAGAAATCCAAGGCAATGAGCAATTCAAGGGAAAAAAAACATTTCAGTAATAGAGAAGAGGATATCACTGATGAAACATTCAAATTCCAAATAAACCAAATTTCAAATATAGTGGACAATAAAATATGTTAGGTCACTTTCAAAAGCTATCAAGTCAAAGAAGCTTGACACTCAGAAAAAGTCAAAAGGCATTAATGTATTTTAGTACCTCCTGCATAGGATCTAGAAGTAGCTATTGCTTATCAAAAACAGTTTTCACACTGTATAAAAAATAATCATTCTAGGAGAAAAATAGTGCTATTTAATAGTGCTATTATTTCATTGTTATTACCCTCAGCTTCAGGATAAAATCTGATGGCTACTGTAAAACTGCCTGAAAGGAAGCAGTACTAAGTCCCAGTACATGTGTAAATTTTCTTGTAATTACTGAGGAATGCTGCTTCCTGCACTTTCCTCATGGGCAGGGCTGTAGGGAGGGCAGGCACAGCTGCTGGCAAAGGCTTGGAGCCTCAGGATGCTGCTACACCCCCTGCTTCTGGCTCCCTAGGGAGAGATGGCTGCCGCAGTGGAGATGTGAATTTACAGCTGCTTGTTGTGACCAGGGTGATGTGGGGCAGGCAGAGCATTCCTGTGAATCTGGCCAATGCCCTTTTTATAGGATGAAATCCTATTCTTGTGAAATCAATGGGATATTTGCAGTCACAGGGCCAGGGTTTCTCCCAGAAGTTCCTTCTTGTAATCTGAGACAGACAGACAGGCATCACTGGGATTGTCAGAAAAAAAAAATAAATACTCAACTTGCTCTAGTTTGCTCCTGCTAAGTCCACTTTTCTACCATTTTGTATATAAAGTTTAATAAAAGTTTAAATATAAAATTTGTATATAAAGTTTAATTTTTCACGGTGCCCGTGGCCTGGCAGCCTGGGAAGTAGGATTTCTATGCCCCTAGGTACCAGCTAAAATTGCAGGAGAGAGGTTTTAGCTTAAGCTGCTCCAGAAGGTTGTGCAACAGGATGCACAGGAGGAACTGTAACCCTAATTTCATCTCCTGTTTTTCCTTTCCCAGATCCTTTCTTCCTTGCCTGGCAAGGTGATGGTGATACAGGAGATCTTTTCCCTCTTTTCTCTCCTCCTTGGTGCAAGTGAGATGGCCATGGGGGATGCAGGCAATGGAAAAGGGTTTTGAAACACATGGAAGCACATCTGTTGTTTCTCAGATTAGAATTGAGCCTATAACAGTTGTCTGACAATTTGTAAGTTGGATTTATAAATCTGCCATTGTAAGAGGCTGAGTTATAAATGCACTGTGCAGTTTATAGAATCTGCCAGCAAATCTTAACTGCAAACCCTTGATTTATAAACCATCTTTTAAACCAGTAAGTTTTGGTTTGGTTTTTACTGAAGCATTTCAGTACATGGTAAATCAGAGAAAAAATTTCCATATCCTAAATGGGATTAACAAATCTTAAATTAGATCTGTAAGTCCTAGAACAGATTTACAAATCATACTAATAAATCCAAAATAAAACTACGTCTTCTTTTTTTCCCCTTGGCTTACAAATCCTGATTTTGCAGATGCCTGGTAAGGAAGTGATTTATAAAGTAAGAATTTAAAGCTCAACTGTCAGCATGATCAGCTCTGAGAGGTCTGGCTCTTACATCTTATCTGAGTGCTTTGATTTACAAGCTGTAGTCAGGCTCTCTGTATCAGAGATTTTCTCCTGAAACTTGGAGTTGTTTATTATGAGATTTACAAAAGGTTAGGCTCTCTCTATACCAGAGTTTGACTGGCTTGGCAGTGTTATGGAAAAGGTGATACCTAATCAGATTGTAGCTGGCAAAAGTGCCCTGCATAACATTTGGTTGTCAGAGAAAGCAAACAGCAGATGAGCAACAAATTCTTGAAATGTTAATAAGATGAGAACCCTGAGTCTTTCTTCCTGCATGCCTTGGTAAGGCACAATGCACACCTTCAACACCTACAAGAGGTGTAGGTTCACCTTTAGCTTTGCACTTATTTAAGTCCCATTAGGGGCAAGATGAAATGTAGGTTTCACACTTTATTGAGTATATATGGGCTTCAGCAAATGCTTCAGCTTGTATTTTATTTAGTACACTGCTTAACAGGATTGCAGCTTCTTCTTTTCCAGATTTGAGAATGGATTTTCTTTCTAACTTATGTCAATACCTTTGAAATTCATACAAATAAAAATGCCAGACAATTAAAATTACATAATTAGAGGATGCATTCTGGAGGCTGAAATCAATGTAATAATCTGTCTCCTTCTGATGAAAAAAAATCTCCACCAACAATTGAAAGCAGCTTCAATACAAGAGAATATTTAATTTATGGAATATTTATGTGAATTTGTTTCTACTTGACAGATTAGCTCCCACTAATCAGATAAGTAATTTAAAAATCACTTTCTACACTCTAGAGTGATCACTTTAAGTGCCCATTTTTCCTTTATTGATAGTCAGGATTTTCTTTCTCTCCTCTAACATGTTTTCCTTCTACCTACTCTTCACCTCCTCTTTATAGATTAAATACTAAGAATCCTTTCATATTAAATAACTTGGTGAATAGCCTGTGTCCATCTGCTGTTTGGACTCACTCACTGACCTGTGCATACCCCTAGTAGTTCACAGGTTGCTTTCATTATTGCTTGGGCTCCTTGAGAGCCTCTGGGCATCCTTGTATCAAATAAGCATGTACCTGCCAGACCCAAAAGATACTGACTGCAGCTGCTGGAAAGGTGTTTAATTTGGGCTGAATTTTGTTGGACTATTACTTGAGTATTCTAATGTTCCCTCCTAGGCACAAAACAGACTGGGGGATAGACAGTCAGTACTGCTCAGTACTCTGGTCTTGTTACTCCTTGTGATGCTTAGAACTTTCATGCTAAGTTCAAGACTGTCACATTGCAGCAGAATCCATGCAAACCCAGGAAGTCCCTTACTCTTTTCTAATGAATTCACTGAAACTCCTTAGAAAGTGAGTGGAATGTTTCTGATGCAGCTAAGCCTCTAACTTTTAATGCAATAGATGTGATTTGACAGACAGCTACCTGGATTTGAAGAGATGAGATCTGATGTTCTGGTGCCTACTGATTATACAGTGATTATTTAAATCCTTGTTTGTTGTTGGGAGCTGTTTACTGAACACAGCAGCTCATCAAGGAGAGACTTCCCAATCTGAACAAATAAATCATGTAATCCTAATAGCAAACAAAGTGTTACAGAAATAATGAAAGAATTCAAGGAGGGGGTGTGGGGCCTGGAGCATGGATGAGTAACTTTGTCCGTGCACACATCCCTCACTAATGCCTGTCAGTAAATTTTCGGGGAACAAGCAACTTAATGGCAGGGCAGCAGTTGTACTGATAACAAGATATAACATAAAGATAAACATAATTACAACCATGGGTCTGTGTGGTTTATTTTTTTCTTTTTAAACCTAATTATGATAGTAGTATGGTTTTAATAATGTATGGAGTTGTTCCAGAATAAGCAAATATCTATTATGCTCAGGAAAGCTGTGTTTTACTTTACTTGTGCTTGGTTTTATCTGAGCATACCAAAACTGCCTCACAAAGAGCTATGGGATTTGACGAGACATTTGACCCATGAAGAAAAGGAGAACAGGAATCCAAAAATTTGCTTTGTGGCTTTTGTGGCTTTAACAAATCAGAGGAAATCTCACATATAAAATGGCATAAATATATTTACTCTACTGCCTTAGAGGAATGGGTATGTAAAACTACACAGACATAGCTTATGCAGATCTGGGAAACTGGAAAGTAGAAGTCCTTATTTTTATTATTGTAGTTGGCATACATACATACATACCTAGAGAGGTTTTGGATTCTCTCAACTGCATATCAAAATTTCTTCCTTAAGAATCCTTCCCTGGACAAACTGGAAACCCTGCAGATTTTGTATGAGCAAGGGCATAGTAAAGAGTTTGAAGTGAAGGTCTTTTCTGCACTGCCCTGCACTGAGCTGGAGGAGTAGTAGAATATCCCAGGGACCTTATGTGATATGCCAGTGTATGACATCCTGCAGGGGCAGTTTAGGCCACAGTACTAAACTTGAGAATGGAAGTTTTGTGATCTGAGTATACATTATCACTTCAATGGCCCAGAATCTGATTTCACAATTGTATGCTAGGTTTAATCCCAATTTGTACCAAAATAAACTAGTACAAATGCTGGGCCATTATATAAATACTAGAGATTATCAAAACGTGTCTCTGCTCTTCTTGGAAGACTGTATTTTTTCCTTTAAAACATGAAAAATCCTTGATTGAAAATAAAATGCAAAATATGTATTTTAAGTTGTTCCAACATGATTTACAATGTCTTGATTTATTTAACTAAACCAATAGGTATCATCTTGGGACAACTCAATGTTAAAACCCATAGTTTTAATTTTTTTTTTTTCTAAACTGTTTTTTTCTAAGGCACAACTGTGATTTTCCCAGCATTTGAAGTGCAAATAGCTCATACTTCGTTCACCTCAATGGGTCAGCATTCCCTGTCTGTACTGTGGCACAGATTACTTCAGGGACTTCTTGCAGTACAAAATGGGAACTGTGGTTGGAAAGCAGTTCAGAGGAAGTGTGTTGCTTTGTGAAAATGGGTGTGTTTGGCTCCTAAAATGCAGTTCTTATGAAGTGTTGTGACAGACTACAAGGATCATACCGAACAGTGAGCTGAAGTGAAGCATTTGCTTATGGGACTGCTGAGATGTTTTGCCTCAGTTAAAAGATGTATATTCATATTTCCCTGCAAAAATCTTCAGCCTTTGGCTAATATACTTTTGTGTGTGTGTGTGTGGCTTTTTTTAAAACTCTCTTTGCTTTCATGTGTTTGCGGCTCCCCCTTCCTCCTCAAAAAAAAAGGTAAAAAAAAGAATAAAAATTATACTTAAAATAATTACTATTGGAAAATGATATTTTGAGAATCTTTATATTTGATGAAAAAATTGTTTTTTGATCTACTCTTTCCACCGTTGTAATGGACAGTTTTGCACTATGTTCACACACAAGCATGTGCAAACGCAGACAGTCCTAGCTGACTGATATACTCAAAGGGAGCCCAAGCATTAAAGATAAGCCATTACATTTTACTCTCTGTTGTAAAAGACTACAACCCTTTCTCTGCACAATAAAAAGAGAGATGGCTAAATGTGTTTTGTATTTAACTTTTGAGGTTTTCAGCTTGTTGTGGACATACAGAAAAGACTGAACAATAAGCTGTTACTGTTCTCAGCTCTACCCAAACCTACCTCCACACTCCCACAAGTGAGGAGAAAAGAAGAAAGCTCTTTCTGGGTAGCTGGAAGATGGAAAGGCTCCTTAGTGAGAAAAGAGAATAGCAACCCTCCATACTATCTTCTCTGTGTGAGAGAACAAAGACTGTTTTCCTGGCCCTTTGCCTTTCCTCCCCCTCTTCTCCCTTGGTGGTGGAAATCATCCAGCTCTCACATCCCAGAAGCCCCTGGCAGTGGGGAGGAACTGCTCTGGCTTCTCTCTGTGTTAAGTCCCTTGTGAATTAGTCTCACATTTGATAGGGATTCTCTGTCTTTCAAGAAAAAAAAAAAGCATATTATTGTTAGCAAGTTTGCAAATATGCCTGTTTACAGAGCTTAAAATTATTGCTAACCATTCTCGGCGTGTTATAAAGGAAGGAAAGCAACCTTTTATGAACTGATACAGTTCTTAACAGCTCCTTCAATGAGTCCTTGTATCACAGGAGATTTAAAGTAAGGAAAAGAGAGACTCCTGATGGGATAAACTTTTTCTTATGTCTTTGAATTACAGGTCAGGCTTTGCTTTATAACGATGAAAAAAGAAGTCGGAGCAGGTATTGACTTCACAATGATGTAGATCAGGTTTGTGTACTCATGCAGACATAAATGAGAATTCAAAGCCAGACACCATCTCACAGAGGGAAGAAATGGAAAATTAAACCTCTCATTATTGCATTGGAAATTATAGGATTATATCTATCACCCATAGCATATAACAAATGTTGTAGCCAGCTTTGCTGAGTAGATTTGCAAGGCTCCGGAAACTAGACTTTTAGAAATAGTAGATAAATAAGGAAAAAGTGCAAGCTGTTTTTTATCTTTGTGACTGCAAGCTGTTTTTTGTCTCTGTGACATATACATAACTTACATCTTGCTAAAAAGGAGAGGAATCATCTCTTCAGCCTCATCTGTGCTATAAGTTAGATTTCATTGTGGACTAAAGGAGCAGCTTAATAAAGACCATATCCTTAAACATCTGCATCCATTTGATCAGTAGATCAAATCATTGCTTCCCTTAGGTGTATTTGACCTGACCCTATTCTTACTGGCTTCACTTGCAGCAGGGATTTAGTTCATAATGTTTAATTTTCAATTATTAATACTAATCTATGCTGTCAGTTTATTTAATAAACATATAATATTAATCTAATTCAACAGGGTGCTGTTTATAACTGAGGAAGTTCTGCTTTTTTTTTGTTTTTTTTTCACTGCTATCTTCAGTTACCCTGAACAAAGCAGACTATATAAGAAAGAAAAAAAATCCAATAGTGACATTTAGAGTTCAACACTGAGCAGCACACAAGCTGTCAAGTGTTTTTCTTTGACTTCTTGACACAATAAAAAAGGCTAAGAGATTTTTTTTCCCACTGGCACGTACAAATATTCTGGAGTTAATGTGTGTGTCTGAGGAAGAGAAGAATTTGACCTAAGTGTTTACTTTTACCATTTTGGATTCTACTCTGTTACAAAGGTGCTTCCAAACATGATGGGCTATGGAGTATAGCCATGCCCAGGAATACTGGGTATTCTGGGTTTCTCAGGCATCCATGTGCAGTGAATGGAAGGAATTGTTAAACTGTACTAAATAAGGACAAAAGTCCCAGTGAAGTATTCACTTACTTAGAAACAGCTTTCTGTTTCAATCTCATTATTCAATTACATCGTGGGATACTATGCAGGAGACATTGAGCCAGAAACTCTTTAATCAAATAAAAAAACTGAAAAGGACTTCTCCTCTCAGTATCATTTTATTGAGACTAATATTGTTATTGTCTACAGTGTCCATATCAAAGAATCTGTATTGATTTAATCATTTCAGGCAAGGTTACAGAGAGAATCCTCAATACACATCCATCNGCAAGGTTACAGAGAGAATCCTCAATATACATCCATCAGCATATGTTTATGGAGATCAGTGCCCTCTTACCAGTTTACAACAGCCCAGGGTTTAATTGGTAACTTCAGCCCCCAGCCCTCTTGGTAAGTTTCTGGATGAACTCTGTCTGGTTCACTCGGCCATAATCATGAAAGGAAGCACCTTCATCTGAAAAGATGTGGTGTATATACTGTTCCAATGTGAGAACTGGCTGCATTTTACTATGTGGAAGGTGGCAAGAGACTCTGTCATTGCCCTTGCCCTCCATAGTGGTGTTGGTACCTCTACTGACAGCACAAGACCTGTTTCTGTGCTCAGGGGATGTGGAAGGCTGCCAAGAGCTGGTGTCTGCCAAGCGTAAGAGATAACTAGGAATGCAGTGAGGTAAAGAAAATCTTCTTGGTTTTCCTCCTCCTGTAATACACCCACATGTGGTCAACCACAATCTGGACTGAGTACAATGTTTGAATTGAGACAGACACTATAACCCTTAAATCAGCCTGCAACAAGGTGGGAGAGAAAGAAGGACATGATTGCTCCAGTTTGGCAGTGCTGGCTTGGTGTTTCCATAAAAAGTGCTGCATTTTTTAAAAACATGAATGGACTGGTTTAAGCCATTGCTGTAATTAGGCCTTTGGTGATCCTAATTAGGGGTTTGTCAGCTAACACAGAATGGCATTTGAGAATGTGTGTAGGGTCTGAATGCCAAAATTTAGGGCCTTGGTTTGCATATCTGTTAACAAGTTGCCCAAGGGGGATTTTCATCTTCAACACACCTTCTAGGTAAGCTGTGTGCTCCATGACAGTGATAAGGAAGGAGGCACGAGCAGGGCCGTCTCACTCTCAGTGCTCTTCCTTTATTCAAAAGATTTCTGTTGCCACACCAGGGGAGAAATGATAACACATATTATCAAGCCACTGTGACATATCAACAGCAAAGGTGAGATTGAATCTGGGCATTATCTGACCAGAACATCATCAAAAGAGAGAGCCAATGGTCTCCATGTGTCAACTGTCTGTCAGTGTCTGGCTGATGGCTGTAAATGGCAAATACAGAGTCTGAAATGCACATCAGTTCGGGAACAATTTGCTAAGGGGAACAGGTCATGAATGACTTAACTGTCACTAATAGTAATCTGCAATTATTACCTCGTTAGGCTGTGTTCTGTTAAAGCCACCCCTGGGAGAAGGAATGAAGTCAAGGGCACACCTTGGACAGATCTCCCCCCACAGATCTCTCTGTGGGACTACCCCTGTGTTTAGCCTTGCTGTTGAAATAATCAATTACGTTCATCTTCTAATTAATGAACAAGTATCCGTTTCATAGGACATGCTCACGCCGTAATTACCACAATTGTGTTACCAGTGCAGCACTCGGGGAGTGAACGTGTGTGGAGTGCTGTTGAGCCTGAATTGCATGCTGTGGGGACACAAGGGGGATGTTTCCTCTGCTCTGGAGTGGACACTTTTTAAAATGAGAACATACAGAAGAATCTGATAAAAGTGCAACAAATGAGATGACATATTTTTCTCTGGTTTGTGGTATATTAACCATACCTTTCTATTTTATGATCAGAATTAAGGTTTTAGTTTAAGCATTTGTTTTATCTCAACTGCAGAAGGAAGTCTATTCTGTACAGTAGGAAAAGTCTGCAACTCAGTGTGTGCAGAAAAAAAACCATTTTTCATCATACTATTTGTTATGTTATGCTGTCAAACATTTTTGTGTATAAGATTTCAAAATTCTGTAGTATCTTGAAAATCTTTAATAAAAAGTGTAACGTCAATATTAAACATGTCTGAATATAAGCTTTATGGGGAGTCAACTAGATGGACAGTCTGATCACTTGGAAAGTGATACTTCCATTTGAAAAGAGTTTACCTAATAATATTTTATTTCTCTTATCAATTAAATTCTATATTGAAAATCAGAAATAAAAAAAATATGTAAAATTTCATTAAAGCCAACTAGAAATGTCACAGCAAGTTACTGGGGCAGTTCTTTAAAAGGTTTAAATTAACCTGACTGAATTACAAAAGACCTAGCTCTTTAAGTTCTAGTTATAAAAATAGATTTTCTACGTTCATCCTTGGAACTGAGAATAATGTGCAGCTTTATTTCAGTGAGTCAGGACATAGAACAATGAAAAGTAGCTGAGATAATCTGGGGCTTTTTGTACATAAAACCAAATCATTAGACTCTTACTTCACATTTGCATACCGTGGAATTAAAAAAAAAAGCAAAGACTTTTTTTGCAGGTTTTGTTTGTTTGGCTTTGTCACTTCTCCCATTTGTTTCCTTGTTATCTATTGAAAACCTTAGTTTAAAATTTGCATTTTATTTGGTTATACAACACATATTTTTTTGTTTAGCACCTTTTTGCTACTGATTATCTGGTGGAGTAATGTTGTTTGCTTAAGAAATTATTGCTCTGTTATGTAAATGATGACAAAATATATGCTTTATATAATTACAATTTTAGACCAAGCAAGAAGAAAATTCTGCTACTAATTTGTACATGTGGTAGTTCAAGCAACTTCTCATATTCTATACTCCAGAATAGAGGCAACATGTAAAAATTTTCTGTAAATTAAAGTAACCATTTCTTACTTTAGCTTCCTTATACATTTGTGTGCCAAGTTTCAGCCTGAAGCAGACTTTAATGGTTGCATATGGAACTCTCAAAGTGGATGCGATGAAGACACTGACAAATTGAACAATACTGAAGTTATATAAATCATTATGCAGTGGATGTATGCCAGCTGCCAAATGATGGGATTTGAAAGAAAATTCTGTGTGTGCAGCTTATTTCAGGCTTTTCTTCTTCAATATTTCTTTTACCTATCAGTAAAATCTCTCACTTGTCTTGTTGTGAGTGTATGAATACTGAATTAATGGACCTCTGGCCCAATCTAGACAGAAGTTTTTTGACAAAAAGTCCTGTGTTTTGGAGTGGCCAGATTTACCAGTACTTTGTACTGGGTGTACATGTGGGTGTGTGTATGCATTAGCAGCAGAAACAGAGATGGCACTTTAGAAACCTGTGCTGGCTTGAGCTCTCCCTTTTCCCCCTGGATCTAACAGGACAAATCTTTCTCATGAAGAGTCATGTGAACACTCTGTACAGAGTTGTGATAAATTACAATTGTGTTACAAATGAAATTTATGATAGCTACCTTTGACCTCCTCCTATATGGTTTACTTATTAATCATGTTTCTTCTGGGATCACTTCTGCTGAACACCTTCCAAGATTTCCACATTTCTGAACTGGTCTGCTACAACTGTGTATGAATATATGATGCAACAGAAGGAGGGAGGAGGTGTGAGTCAGAGACCTCATCAAGGAGAAATATTTCACTACTTTGAAAGGCTGTACTTGAATGGAGAAAGAGGAGGAAAGTTACAGCAGTGAGCAGCACTGGATTAATGTCAACCCATTTCAGAGGTACTTCTAATTGATAGTATTGTGATAGCTGTACTCCCATACATAGACAAATATCAAGATAAGGATGCAATAGCTAAATCTCTGCTCTATTTTGATCTAATTCTGGGTTCAGAACATAGATGACAAATCAGTGAGGTTAACCTCTGTGCTACCCTCTCTCCTATGTCCCCATAACAACACTTTCACCCTCAACACAGTTGTGAAAAGGTAGCCATATAAACTTGCTCAAAGTGTCAGCTCCAGGAAATTGTTCTCCTTCCTTTCATGAGTCTGTGAAGATAAAAATAATATCCCACCACCATCCATTAAATGCATTCTCTATATATAGAGAATATATTAGAATGATACTACGGATATTGAATTTATCTTCATGAGATGGGGATGGTCTCATCAGTCATGAGTGTCACAACTAAGCAAAGACACAAGTGAATAATGAAGCCACCCTTATCGAGTACAGATGAATTCAATTTCCTCTGCACTATAATGTCATATTTGATTCAGTGAACTATAACATCTACTTTTTATTTTTTAAGTTGCCCATGGGTTCTATCTTTTTCTCATTCTCCTCTCTAAAGCTGTTTTTGGGACACATTTTTCTGCTTTTTTGCATCCTGCATGTTTTTTCCTCTGTCTGACATAACAACTAAGTCGAGTTCATAAATGGCATACACAGAATGAGAACACTTACCATGTCAGGTGCCAAAATTCCCTGCCCCTACTAGCTTTTCTGAAGGACCAGTCCCTGGGGGTTATGCTGAGAGAACTTTATGCACAGAAGTACAGGCCAATGGTAAATGGGCTTGTTCTGGAATATCACTAAGGCTATATTCTCTTATGATTTTTAAGAAGTGTGTATGAGTCTGTCCATTTGATAGACAAAGTAGCAGGGATGAATGAATTGTAGGAGTGGACTTGGGGTTAAGCAACTCTGTGATGAATCCAGGCTGAGAAGAATAAACCAAATACATACAATATTATGCAACAGAGGGTCATATGTGAAAGAGTACAAGGACCAAAAATTACTATAGTCTTCTTACCATGATGGTTTTTATTATGAGAAGAGATAATCAGAAAGCCTGCTTCTCTCTACACCACAAGCCCCTTGAAGTTTTTCCAGAAAATGTGCTCGATGTGGGCTGCCTATCAGCCTGCCAGTAAGCTGCTGTTTCAGGATGCTTTGGATGTGCTGGAAACAAATGCCACTTGCACAGCACTGCTACAGCCAGGCACTAGACACTGAAAGAAGTGCAGAGGGACAAAGCATATTTGAAGCTTCTCCCGCTGTTGAAGTTGTGCCAATGTGCTGGCTGCAGACATTACCAGATTTGTTTTCAGGCAACTTAACCATTCACATAATCCTACAAAACTGGCTTCTTTCTCCTTAGATGGGAGAATGTACCACTTAAGCTACCAAGGGCAGAGCACAGTGCTGTCCCTGAGAAAAGCTTCTCCTGGCTGGTGCCATTCTTGGCACAGTTGAGACATGGCCTCTGGCTGAAATCCCCGGAGCTCGCTCTAATTTTTCTCTTTGCAGTAAAGAGAATAAACACAAACCTGTTGCGTGAGCAATGCAGCTGCTGCATTGGCTCTTGGCTTGGTGTTTTTATGTACCTAGGCTGTACATTCTACATTGCTTAATACAGAAAAGGGTACAATAGCTCAATTTCAAGCTAATTATAGCAGTAGAAGATTCTGTGGGAATGCCTCTCCAGGTTTTACCAATAAACTCCTTAGAGAAACAAGGCAACGTATTCACATTATATTTACCTAATAGATGAGATTCAGTCTATTAGATGAGATATGAAGTAAATTAAATTCCATGGCAGGTGAACACCCTGAGGGTACTGTAGTTTATAACACTACATTAATATTCCGTAAGACCACTGCATGAGCTTAGTACAGCTAACTTCAAAATTAGCTTTACAGGCCACCTGCAGAATTTTTGCTGGTTGCTTTCATAGTCAGTGCTGCAATCATAGATAATTTAACATAAATATTAAGTAAATAATTGGTTCAGAATATGTCAAGGTTAGGGACATAAATCTCATTCCCATTACATGCATGCAAACCATAAAAATACAAGGTGGTGCTTAACCTGGCAATTTTAGTTTCCAATGAGCCATATTCCATTTTTTGAAATAGAATAGACCTAAATAAATGCTACAGAATGAAGTTATTGATGGTGCAGAAGAATGATTGTGGAAAGCAGATATTAATTCAGAGCTCTATGTAAAAAATGCTCAGGCTGGTAAAATGATTGTAATGAGTGCTACTAACATTTTAGAGTGCATTTGTATAGATTTTGTGATATGAATATAGACTGAAATGGTTTTGCTATCCTTTTATGAAAGAATGATTTCTGAAACTGAGTACTATTTGAGGTGATGAGAAAGAGGTAATAGGTGTGCCTCATTATGACAGCTGTGACTATCACATGCTCTCTAATTAGCCTCCAGAAGCTTGCTACTTGCAGTTTAGCTAGAATAATAATCATAATAACTTGATGGTCTCTTGGTCAGAAAAGCATGTTTACATTTTGAAGGAGTTAAGCTTTTTTCCTAATGCAATTCTCTAGCACCAGAGCTTTGGAATGAGATCAAGAACTACTCCTAGATGTCAGACTTTTGGCCATTTCCAAAAAAATCTTAGCAGTTCATCACAGTGATACTTGGGAATAAGTCATGTTATGTGTGTTTTCCCAACATCACTAGGCCTTTACTTTGATTTTTTTTTTATATATACCACTTGCATTTTTATCTGACTCATTGTAGCATGTTTGCGTAGATTCTATTTTGATGCCCTTTCCCTAATTTGTTCGTAAGAAGACAAGAAAACTTGTATTTTACTCTTTGCTTTAGACTGTAAATTGGTTTAATTAGCATTCTGTTTTTTTCCAGATCCTTTTCAAAAGATTTGCTCTTTGATATTATTGTCAAATTGTAAGAGGTGGCTAAGGAAGGAGAGATGTGGGTGTTTCTCATGGACTATGCAATGCCTGTTAAAAATTGAGCTGAAGTAATTTTAACACTACATGTCACAGAAAAAAATTGTGATCAGAGAACCTGCTGTCAGAATTTGGATTTGTTGACTGTTGCTTCCTTACTATGTATAGCAATTGTCTTAGGTTTATTAAGATTTTTATGTGGTTTTTTATGTCATACCATTCAATGCTGAATCTAAACAAGCTAATTCTCCTTTAAGTGATTCCTTTACAAAACTTTTGCGGAGGATACATGCTAGCTATTCCCTTATTGCAGCAGGGGAATTTTATACAGAAATAAATTTCAAATCACAGTTCTTAAAGGCAAGTATGTAGAGGCATTGGCTTTGGAGTGGAGGACCATGAATCTTTTAGCCATGATAGCAAAATCCAGCAGAGATGGTTGTTAAGGCATCTGAATATTTAGCAGCTTAAGCAATTGTAGGGAATGTTGTTTAAGAGTAACAGAAATGGGTTTACAAGGAGTCACAATCCATTGAAATTCTGACAGGAATTCTGAGAATTTTTAGGAAGAAAAGGCAGTGCAAACTTTTCTCATACATGTAATAGATGTTTTTCTTTTATGCCCAAAGGTGAGGGCATGTCAATGTGCTCATAATTATCAAGTGGTGTATTAATTTGTATATATTTTTTTTTCTCAAAATTAGGGTATACCTGTGTGAGGATAGCACTAAAAAAACCAAAACACTAGCAGATGAAAGTGTTAACATAAAACAAACTTAGAGGAGGAAAACAGAGGATGGAATTCAAAGGCAGAAGAAGGATATAAAAAGAAGGCAGGGATTGTTTTGCTTATTTTGGTAATTTTTTTCTCATTTTTTTGAGGTACAAAGGTATGTCTCGATTACATTTGTCTGTATCTGCTAACACTCCTGACTGTGTACTTTGATGCTTTGTGGACTCACACCAACTATTAAGGTTTAATGATTGAATAATTTCAGTAGGGAAAGGTCTACTCCATTAAAGTGCATGGAAGTTCAATAGCTAAAATCTAAGGCAGACATATGAGGTAATATACAGTACAACTTTTTATACATTTGATTCTTCTTACTGCACCCTAGAGATACTGGGAGACAATGGAGACAACATGTAATGAATGACAGAAAATGTTTGTAAAAGTTCTGTGGTGAATAAATTAAAGCCTTTAGTCATAAGGCTAATAATAGGAGAAGTGAGACATTAAGAAGTATAAGCAAGGCAGACAAAACATCTAGCAGAACAAATGGATGTCATAATTTTCAAACATGTCAGCTAGAATAAACGAAGGTAAACATTAGGAGTCTCACTGCATGCCTAGACTAGGCAAACTTTGCCACTGAGTACTATAAAATGGAAAAGAGTCATAAAGTGTTTGAGAACAGAACAGGAGTGTGTGTCTGACCATTTATAATCTTTTAATCAAACATGGAGCTCCTATCTTGCAGTCTGGTTGCTTTGGAGAGTACTTTGTCTGTGTATTCATAGACCATTCATAACTCAGTGAGCCATAAAATGCTCTCTCACTTTCTTGCTTCAGCAGTTTCAACACCGTCCTCTGGGACAAATTTCTCTAATAACAGGAAGTAATTCAATTTTGCTCTTGCTCAGTCCTAAACAAACAGTTCTGACTGTTGTGACTTACCAGATTTGTGGAGGTTGCGCAGGGTTGCACAGACAGCAAAACAATTTGGAGTTACCAGGTGCTCTGTCATATTTTAAACTGAGTGTTGTAGGGACTGGCATGGATATTGATGCTTTAGGGACCTAAAGGTATTGCTGTGCTTCATGGCATGCTGCAAGTGGTGCATGCTTTTGTTGTGCATCGCAGTGGCAGTGCAAGGAAAGGGCTCTGAGGGGCAGCACCACGTCCCTGTCTTCCTCTCCCTCCTGCCACCCTGCCACTAATGCTCCTATCACTAAATGTATGCTTTGCTGATTTTAGGATCTAATGAATAGATAAGACAAGTCAAATTCTCTCTTCATTCCAACAGCTGCATTTCTGACACAGGTACAAAGCTTCAGCCAGTAGTGTGCAATTCAAGGGACAATTTGGCTGGCTGAGGGTTCATAACACTGTCCTAGTTTGGATTTTGGACATCTTTTAAAATTTACAAGGCAGGAAGTTAATTTGTAAAATTGTTGAGTTTCTGAAGAATCCTTTGAAATATTTTCCTTATCCATTTCTTTAACATTTTTTTCTTATAGCTATNCCTTATCCATTTCTTTAACATTTCTTTCTTATAGCTATTTTAGAGTGAAATTATATTTATCTTTGTTTTTATTAATAATGAACACTTACAGACTTGAATTTATGTTGCTGCAGAGAAAATGCAAATATATTGAGGGTATGAAAATTGATTTAGAAATTGAATACTCTTTTTTTATATTCTGTAAGACTCAAACTGATTTATTTGGGTTAGTTTTAGAAACAGGCAACAAAACTCTCAGGTCTTCTTTGCAAAGCTTCTCAGGAAGTACCTTGTACATTTAGAAAGGTGACTAGTGAGATTTATCTTGTAAAATCAAGCATTTTCTTCCTGTAGCTCTTTTTCACTCT
>VWYI01042701.1:8482-21230 GCA_013399455.1 Anthoscopus minutus | reverse complement strand
AATATATATAATATTTAAATATAAATATTCTGGGAAGAAATTAGTTGGAACAAAACCTTCCCCGTTCTTTGCTCTTCACTTTCTCAGGAGTTTAGTTTAATCAAAGAAAACTGGCAGAGACCATATTTTCTGACCTAGCTGTGCCATCTCTGGTTTGGCAGGCACTCAAACCAAGCATCTGCTATGCCCAGTCCTTCTGGGAGAATTTTCTGTAAGGGTCTGGAGCTGGTATTCAACCACATGGGAAAATCCCTGTCCCTTAGCCAGTTATCCATCATGTTCTTTGCATCCCAGGTATGGTGTGCCATACCAAGAGGTTACCTGGACAATCTCTAGCTAAGGAGCAATGATTGCTAGTCATAATTCAATTCCCACATCTCCTTACTCAAGACTAAGTAATCCTCACACCTAACCAGCTGATAGAAGGCAAAATACTCAATAGATGGGATGACTATGTTTTCAGTGTCAGACCTGCTTGCATTAGGCAAAGTGGCCCCAGATGCCCTATTGTGGGTCCCTGGCTGGATACCAGATGTCCACTAAAGCTGCTCTGTCACTCCCTGTTGCAGTGTGGTTTGTTCATAATATTTTGTTCAATTCCTCTCTGTATTGTTGCATTGTACCCCACCCAGTTCAGTTGATTTGCCCCAAGTTACATGTCCCAGATGACTTGCTGGACTTGGGGATGTTATAACCCCACCTCTTGTCCCAGGATGTTCCCTGTCCCCGCCCCCCAGGGTGTCAATCCTGTGCTATGCCTTCCCCCTTGAGGGAAGGAATTGACCCTGAGCCCTGCCCCTTTTTCCAGAGAGTTCCATGCCAATCGCCTGTTATTCAATGCCCTGTTGGTTTAAGTGAACTGTTCCTTCCCCTTGTGTTCCCTTATTGGCCATGAATTGTAAACCCTACCCTGTGCTCTTTACCAGTATTCCCACTATTTGTTGAAATTTTGTATCCTCCGCTTGAACCTCCCCCAGATAAAATCCCATGCCAGAAGTGATTGGGGCTCTTTTGTCCTTGATCTCTTTAGCACCAAAAAACCCTTCCCTGCTGGAACCTCATATAGGCTCCTCCTTTCTTCTTTGCCTGATACCTGATGCTGGAGTATTGAGCAGGGGGCTCAAAAGGTTCTGCCTTCAGTAGATCCTGTGCTGAGGCAGTTCCCCAGACCGGGCTCAGAGCCAATGTCTTCCTTGAGCTAGCCTGGGCTCTGGTAAACCACATCAGCTCCCTTCCACAGCTGGAGAGAAAATATAAAGAAAAGCTAGTTGAGATAAGGAGAGGGAGAGATTACTCACTGACTACTGTCATGGGCAAAGACCTAACCTGGGGAAATTAGTTGAATTTATTACCAATCAAAATCAGAGCAGGATAGTAAGAAGTAAACCAAATCCCAAAAAGACCCTCCCTCCTTCTCAGGCTTAATTTTATCACTGATTCTCTACATCCTCCCCATCAGTAGTGCATGAAGACAGGGAATGAGTGTTGTGCTCGGTTTGTCACATTGCTTCTGCTACTGCTCATGGAGAGGAGTCCTTCCCCTGAGTGGAATCTCTTCCATGGGAGACAATCTTCCTTGAACTCCTGCTCTCTCAGTCTGTCCTTTTGGCTGCAATTCTTCATAAACTGGTCCAGTATTGGTCACTTTCCACAAAGTACCGTCTTTGAGGAGCAGGTTTCTCCAGCATGGGTCCCACAGGTCATAAGTGCTGTCAGCAAAGCTGCTTTAGCATGGGCTCCTCTCTACAGGGCCACAGATCCTGCACAGAGTGGACTTTCTATGGGATCACAGCCATCTTTTGGGTGTCTGCCTGCTCCTGCATCCTCAGCTGGCTGAAGGTGGATCTCTGCTCCAACATGGTCCTCCATGGACTGCAGGGGCAGAGCTGCTTCATAGGTGCAGGGGACTCTCATCCCCGGTGCTTGGAGCACCTCCTTCCCCTCCTTCTGCACTGACCTTGGAGTCTGTTTTTCTCTTCTCTGGCTGCAATTATTTCTGTGCAATAAGTATTTTTTCCTTCTTTAATACGTTATTACAGAGGTGTTACTGCCATTGATGATGGGTTCAGCCTTGGTCAGCAGTGAGTCCGTTTTGGAGCTGGCTGACATTGGCTGTTCTGGACATGGTAGAAGCTTCTCCCAGAACCCACCCCTGTAGCCTCCTGCTAACAAAACCTTGCCACAAAAACCCAATACAAACCAACATACAAAAATCACTAGCAAAGATTTTAAATCTATAAATTAGGAGAAAATGTTGCTACTTTTGATGGGTTAGAGGCAAAGGAAGCACCTGTGTTAAAAGATTAAAAGGCAAGGTAGAAAAGGTCTTGGAGCTAGCCTCCTCTCACATCAAACTAATATTAATGCTAAACATAGAAAGATATATTGGGAACAACTAAAGTTGTGAAAATGAATGCAAAATGCAACTAAAATAGAGTAGGACTGTGTGACTGCAAGAAAATATGCCAACTTACTTTTTGTTTGGAGATAATTGATTTCCATGGCATATTAAATAAAGGAAATCCATCTAGACTTTTTTATAGCGTTTAATATGTCCCAGTAATAATGAGATAGAGCTGGTTGAGAGAAGAGCAGCAGTTGTGAACTGATAGATACATGGCATACATGGTTTCTCATCAATGTAAGTGATATGTTTCCTTCAGAGGCAGGTGCTGTTTTTGACAGCCAACAGTACCCCCACCACTCCTGCCCGCCTTGAGTGCACTTGGCATGGCTGTGAGGGCACAGTGTGACACTGTGGTCTTTGGGCACTGTTGTGCAAAAGGGACAGCATTTCATGGCAGTGAAATGGCAAGGAGTCACTGCTGAGGGGTGGGTTTGGCTTCCAGACTTTTACTGATTACAGAGTCCTAGGAAAGGGGAGCAATCAGCCTTGGGTTTTTTTAGTACCTACCCCACCCCCTCAGATTTACAGTGCAGTGTGGGCTCTGCTTTCCCTAGAGCCCTCTGCTTTTACTGTTGTCCACACCAGCTCATTGTGAACACGATGTAAGTGTTTTGGTCTTGGCTGACAGAGCTCTTTTGCCAGCCACTGTACTGGAGATGAGCTTGCTCCACATCCAGTTACAAAAGTGCACTGTATTTGATAAAGCTTATCAGTATGCCCCTCTCTTCAAAGAGAAGGTGAAAAGAATCCACCCCTTTTTCTAAGGAGATTGTGTGCAGACAGAATAATGACCTCCATTTATTACTGGGCTTCTTAGCGCTGAATCTCAGGGGATACAGTTCAGATTTGTATGACACTCACATTGCTTATAGGGATGAAATCCAATCCACAAAAGAGGTGGATGGAGTATTATCCTGTACTAAACATTAAAGGCTACCCTCCTCATGAAACAGGCAGTTAGTGAATAAAGAATGCTTGTGTGAGACACACAATTCTTAAATATCAAAGTTTTTTTTTTTTAAATGGCAAGTGTAACTCCACCTTCACATTTGAATAATGGTTTATCTTTGGGAAAAGTATTTGTAGACATGAAAAAAATTACATACTGCATTTTATAAATTTCTGTAAATAAATAAATGTAAAAGAATTCTAGAAGTTTAGCATTTTGATTTATTGTGCATTGGATTCATTATTGCACGTGGATTGTTTTGATGGAAATAATGCAAATTAATAATTATCTTGGCCTTAGAATGTATGATTGAATGTACATTTGAACATTCAAATTCTGGGTATGTCTCCATAATTGGCTATCTGACTGTCTTCTGCCTAATTTGCAATATATCATAGTCCACAAGCACATATACATATATACAAGCTGCACCTGTTCTTTGGACATAACGAGATTGTGTCATTATTCATTTTTCAAATTAAACCATCATATTTGCCTCTCAGTTGGACTAATGTGTACTTTTGAATATAACAACAGTTTTCACTTCTTTGTCATGCTAGTCAGCAATTAGCATCCATTACTTCCAAAAGCTATTTGAAAAAAATACTTTGACATTACTTTTCTTCCTGAATGTCATCAAACTGGGAACTGAGTCTAGCCTTTTGGAAGCCAGCTTGTCCACCCCAGGGAGTACCTGCCACCTTGTATTTTCTACCTGTCCCAAAAAAGTGCTGTGCTAGGCCTGGAAGCAGGCGCTTGTAACAGGAGAAAAAGTAAGTGTTGGAAAGATACTGGTAGTCAGCCTCTCTGTCAGCCTTCATTTTTACTTTCAATGAAACTGTTGTGGCTTCTGCTAGATCCTTTGCCAGGAATCTTTGTGATGTAACTCTGGAGCTCTTTACATTCCTGGAAGCATCCTGCCATGTCTTGGATACCCTAGACACTCACAAAAGAGGAAGTATTTCTACCAGCAAGAAAGAGAATGCTTAGGTGGAAGTGTCTGCTTGTAAGATGCCCAGGAAATGGCTTCATAGGAAGGATGGCTTTTCATCACTCTGTCAGCAAAGATGTTTCCTGGGCAAATACTGCTGTGGCTTAATTAGTTGTTTTAAAGCTTTATATGTCTCTTCACTAATGTCAAACGAGGAAAAATAGAAAGGCTAAGCAAAATTAATAGCAATTATTCCCCATCCCCATTACTGCCACATTATAAAGGAATAATCCAATTTATATTTTCCAGGGTACATAACTCAGTCAGAGATGGCAGATTGTCAGGCTTCTGTAGCCTGTACTGCTCCCTTAATAGAAATAGAAAGGCTTTGTGCCATTTAGGATGTTTCTATGTGAGTTTATTTCAATGGGGTTTGCAGCTGCCAATGATGATGAATTAAAATATTTACCAGAAAACAGCAGGAGAAACAAGAAAAGTACGTGCTAAGGGCAATGTGGGGAAGTCTCCCAAGAACCACTTGGTTCTGGAGATCATCAGTGGAGGTCTGGAGATCACCCATGATGGTCTGAGGCAGAGCTGTATGTGCACCTGGTGAAAGAAGGGAACATCAAAAGGGCTTTCCAAACACCTCTCTAAAACCTGTAAAATCTGTCACTGTAAGCAACTGAGACTGGTCTGCCTGCTTCAGCTCAGCACCAATGAGTGTGTGCAAGTGTGGATGAGTTTGTTCTTTACAATTGCTTAAACCTACAATACTGGTTTGGATCTCTCTGTCCCAGCACTGCCTATCTGCTAGAGGAACATACTGTGAATACTTTCTTTGAGCCTGTTAGTAGGTATTAGGACCTTATAGAAATAAATTAAAGCATTCCTGAAGGTTCCTTCTGGGTATGAAATGGAATTGTTCCCTGGGGTGGAATCAAAAGCTGAGTCAGCCTAGAGAAAACAAACATTACAAAAACCTAAACCTCTGGGGAAAAGCCAGATTTGCAATTATTTCTTGGTGTGTTAGGTAGACAGGTATTAGAAGAGGATGAACTTGCTCGCATTTTATTCATTTTAAATATGAAACAGATTTTAGTTCTGCCAAATGTTATATTTTCATACATATTTTATTCCTTTGAAAATGTTTTAAGAAATGCTTAGCCAAAAGAAATTTGAGTCAAATTCACTTGAAAAATAAATTTGAGTAATACAGCTGACTTGAAATTTCAAATTATTCCATTTTAAAAGCAGCAAACTTATATCAGTATGGAAGCTGAATTACCTTGAAATTCATCCCTGTTATGTAACAAGCATATTGTACCATATGCTTATTTCATAAATCTATCTTTTTCTGAAAGGAAAAAGAGCTCATCTGAAAAATTTTGTCCAATAATATATTTGTGTCTGCATTGGGTATGACTATATCTTCAAGCTGCCTAGGAGGTGAGGCATCTTCACATGTTACAGGGTTTAAAAAATCCCATCTGCAGAACAGATAAGGCTGGGAGAAAGGCAGACCTCCCAGCAGGCAGGAGAAGGCCTGGGAGCAGCATGTGTAGGGGAAGCGCACACTGACCAGCACTGCAGGCGTTGTTTTCCTAGGTGCCAGAAATCCCCATTCTGCCTTCAGCTAATGCCAGAAGGCAACATGCAGCAGCAGAAGGGAGGCTCATTATTAACTCTGTCTTTCCTGGATGCAAAAAAGCAAATATCCGTGTGGTGCTTGTGGATATAGGAGGTGTCTAGTCTTTCTGAAACTTCAGGAGCTCTCTAGGATGGAGCAGCTCCATTGTTCGCCGAAGACAGAAGAAATTGCTGCAGGATTGGATCTGCTATAGGCTGGGCATCTGAGAGCAGCTTGAGACCTCTCAGCTAGCTACCGTGTGATAAAACTTTTATCCTCTTTTAAGCACAGTGAACTGGCTCATGATTACCTAAAGTGTGGGCTCACACTCCCAGCCATCACAGTGCTGTTAGGGATTTGTGAATTGCCCTAGTAAGGCAGATTAGTGGCTGAAGCAATTGGTCTCTTCACCTGTGGTCAGACTTCAACGGGTGGGAAACTGCAGAAAATGCCCCTCTTTAACATCAGGCCCATTTTCCTTTGTGGTGGCAAATATGCTTGCTAGCATGTTTGAAGTTAGGGCTTATGTGTGAAAGCCCATATCCAGGGTTTATCTCACACTCACAGCTGACTGCTTTCTGTAGTCCCACCATGTTAGTGGTGTTAATGAAGTTAGGCCTGTTAGTGAAGGCCATGTGAAACACTCAGCCTAAGGACATCTGCCTGTGTGTGCACTGCTTGCCAAAAACTGGATAAAACTACAGTTTTTATGAGCTAGTGGTCTCCAAACCTTTTAATGTTTATCACAAAGCCGGTTGGTTGAGCAGGATGTAGGGTATAGAGCCAGAGTTAATCCCTCCTGTACACTCTAAGTGTGCTGAACCATCTCAGAGCACCAGATCTTATAGGCAGATTTTACAGTATTCACAAATTTTCTCATGTCCCAAGTGATCACAATGACCTAAATGAAATTAAAAAGGAAACATCCTCATCTATTGTTCAGAAACTCTTCTAGAAAAAGAGCTATGCAAATTTAGGGGATTGTGATGTCCAAAATCCCCATAAATTTTTGGTCTGACTTTTTTGATGCTGTCCTCATTAGTGTTTTTGAAACAACTGAGAAATTGAGGCTGCAAGCCAACCTCAATAGCGCACAGGAAGAAGGAGAAATGGCTCTTATCTTTTGATGTGTTGGGTGCTGCTACAGAGCTGTTCTGTTTTCAGCATTCTGAACTGGCTCAGGGAGTCATTTCATTAGGTGCTGTCAGTGTTTCAAGACCTTAATAAATGGGCCCTTAACTCAGGAGCTCAGGAGCTGACCTTGTGGAAACAAAAAAAAAAATAGAGAAAAAAATAGTAGTAACAGTAATAAGATAAAAACAATTGTTGTTGTTACTTTGTTGTTATTACTGTTGTTATTCTTATTGTTACTATTTTAATGTGTTAATTTTTAAGATAAAATTTTGGAGATGTGGGGAGAGTAATTGCTTTGGTTTGGTTTTTGCTAAAGAGGGATTTATTGCTAGAATACATACAGAAACTGCAATACATCGTTAAAACCGATACTGATCACTTCATCCAGGACAGGCAAATCCTGGTCCTTCTTTGTATACCTTTTAAATGTAAGCCAGGGTTTAATGATTTCCTCTGTATGCTTATGTATGTACTTTTTCTTTTCCACACCTTTAAACAAAGTCAGAATTATTTGTTCTTCTGAGCTAGTCCTTCTTTCAGAGAATGACACATTTTCCAGGAAAAGGAAAATTGGCAGAAAAGGAAAACTTTGCAGAAAAAAATGCTTTCTCACCTTGGTGGCGGTACGTAGAAGAAGCAAATGACTTGGAGCTGTGGGGCAGAAGGGAGCCGTGATTAAAATAGTTCCTTGCCCACTCACCTCCCCCTTCCCAGTCAGATCATCCAGAGCAGAGTGGAGATCAAGAGCATCCATGGGAAAGGGAGGAGGAAAAGCCCATGTCACTGAAATTCTAACTGCACCCCCTCCTGTCTCCTTCTGAGGACTTACAGCCTTCCTATTTCTTGCTCACGGCTGATTGCAAAGAGTTAAACTGTTTCCAAATGTCCAGTTCCAGAGCTTGTTGCCTTTGGCAGCTCCTGTTGCATCCAGCTGCAGCTGCTACCTGTGTGTTCCTGGGGCGCCCACCCGTGCATGCATGTGCAAGCACCCAGATCCGCGTGCGCGCACACGTGTGCTCTGACCTCTCAGCCAGGGCCCCACCGTGATGCTGAACCCATCTGTCCTTCTTGGGAGAGATACTAACTCAGAATGATTTCCTTCTCCTCCTTTCTGACGCTCAGAGCTGACCATGGATTATGTCAAACAATATACAACTGAGAAGAATGCAAATAAACTTAAGTCCGTGTAGCCCAGCAATGCAGCTAGCCGCCCACTTGCGAGATACTAAACTGGTGTACACATGATACACAAAGAATGCTGGCTGGTTCACCAATCCCTTCAGACAAAAAGGAAAAAAAAAAAAAAAAAAAAGAAAAAAAAAGAAAAAAAGACCTGATCCTTGTCTTTATATCAGTGAGGTTGGAGTTCTTGCTAATAAAGGAGCTTTTCCCATGATGCAGTGTGATAAGGATTGGCCTACATGTAGCCCAGCAAGCCACTGCTGATGTTTCTTGATTAGGTGTCTTATCTTCCATTGAGCTGCATCTGATGAAGGTTGCTGACAGCGTAATGGCAGGAAAAGCATCGGACAGCTCCATAAAATGGCAGCTTTGCTATGACATGTCAGCCAGGACCTGGTGGATGGTAAGTTGGTGTGATAACCCTTTTTTCCTCTCCCTGGAAGCGGTTTCTTTTTTTCTTTTTGAACTCCTCCTTCACTGTTGCAATGCACGTGCTGCGAAGTTCAAAGCGTGCAGATTGCGGCTCCAGCTCAGTGACTCTTCAGAGCTCCTAACATCACAGTGAGATAGACAGGGTTTCTCTGCTGCTGTAGGGGCATGGGCCTTCTCATTAAAACAGCAGCAAGTACAGCATGGGATTTTTCTTTTGCTTTCTTCACTTTATTTCTTCTCCTCAGCTATCTTTCCTCTTTTTTTTCTTTTTCCCTTTTTTTTAAATTCCCCCCCACCCTTGCACCCTGTGAAATGCAAATTATTCAGTTTGCCAAGCTAGTTGGTATGAGAACGTGGGGGTGGAAGTAGTCACGGAAAAAAAGAAAGCAGCCTTGTCATCATGCTCTTGGCTAATTGTTCTTGAGCTGGTCTTAAAAATAGAGCAATCTGCCTCTTTATTCTGTTTCCTCTGAATAATTATTTAGAAAGTGTATTGTATCATGTTGTGAGCAGCCTCCTAATCACTATGCGATTGTCCCCCACGCTTCTCTTTAATTTGGAGTCCTCCTCCCTACCAATGAATGCAGTAACTGGAGCAACTACTGATTAATATGCCGCTTGTCATAATTAAATTTAGTTAATGAGGATATGCATATTCAGTCCATTTTTTCTTTCTTTGGATGAGCATGGCTTTTTTGTTCATATTTATACAGCTGCAAATGAAAGCAGAGAGCTGGAAAAAAAGCAAACCTTACTGAGCTCAGGGAAGGGTGGATCCTGAGAGACAACTTTTTTTAATGTTACCAGGCAAAGGAGCCCAAAACTTTACTTAATCAAAAGAGTGGGACGGGGAGAAAGTATTTTGGGAATGAAAAGCTTTTCTCCTCAGCAGAACTACATGAAATTTTCTCCACAGACGGATTTTTTCGCTTGTGGACAATGGTCTCTTGTATGCAATAGCCATGCCATGAAAGGGACATTCGGCTGGCTTGCATTCCATTATGAATATTAGTTTCATTCTTAGGTTGCTTTGTCTGGTGGCATATTTTTATCCTTTTCATTCCTTCATTGATTGCCTTTGCTTGTTTGTCTGGATAATTATAATGCTTACTGCATTCGCTGCGTTTTTACAATTAGAACAGTGCTGAGACAATAGGCACTTTATTCTTGGGCAGTGGGTCTGGGGAGCACCAGTGGAGAGCACATCCCAGTGCCTGGAGAGAAGGCAGGTTTCTGATTATAACTGCCTTCCTACACTGCTTTGCAAGGACTTCGTTATCTTTCCAAAGGTGGATGTTGATACGTGCCTTCAGTGAGAGTATCAAACCTGAAGGGAGTATTTAATTTAAATTATGCTATTACTTGTGATTATTGTTTCTGTAGTTTCTGAATACAGGGAAGAATAATTATTCTGTCTTTGCTACTTGTTGAAGTACTGGGGTAACTTTAAAAAGAACAGTAGAAAGTAGATTGTAAAACACTGTTTTGTTAACCTGTTATTTTTCTGGGGGGTTACACTGTTTAGTATCATCTTATGATTCATGTTTGGATCTTTGATCAGATTTTCTTCTTTTAATTTTGTACATGATTGAGAAAAGCTGTTAAAGTGACTGACAGATGTTTAGACACAGTCACTATTAAATGTTTGCATGGTGTATTTCTTTGATATTGAGTGTACAAAGGCTTGCTTTTATTAAGCCGTACATCTTCAGTTTAATATAGTGTTCACTAAGGATAGCTTTCAGTGAGATGGCATTGCTTCCAAAGGGAAAAGAAAATCAATACTTTCACTGCAGTATTTTATCCTGGTAATGGTAATCTGTAAAATGCATGTAATATAAATCTTCATTGTCTTGAATGTGTATTTAATGCACACTTTGGAAAGGGAGTTTAAGAATGCTTGACTATTCTGTATAGGTAAAAATCCAATGATATTTTAGCTCTACATTCTATTTTGCATCGTATTTATAACTTAAAAATTTGCAACTGTAACATCTGAGGCAAATCCATGTACAATACTGATTGTTTTCTTTCAGAAAAGAAAAACCTCATACTGCAATGACATAGTGTGCAAAATACTATCGGAAAGTTTATTGCATACTTATTTACAATAAATTCCCGTCCAAAATATGTAGTATAAGTAAAACATTAAGGCTTCCAAGTGAAAAAACAAGGAAGACAGATGTCTTCATCTTTCTGCTTCTGCTGTTCTTGAATGATTGTAAGCACGGAATTGTAAATGCCTCTTGGGGAACAGGAAATATCGTGTAAGATAGTTACTCATAGTTATAAAAAGGTTAATTAACAAATGACAGGCATCACTGTAAACTTTGTGGGGTTTTATTATATATGAATACATTATTATACATTTATACATAAGCTGTCTATAACTATTTTGCAGCATGTAAATATTAATATCAAATTCCATTTGAAAAAACCTAGAATATCGGCTTTTGATAATTTTAAAGTAATTACATTGAACTATTCACAGCATTCTGTCTTTCTCTTTAAACTAAGTGGAATTACAATGTTAAGTTTTTAGGGTGTTTTCTGTTCCCTAGCTTACTGTTTATTTCCTTTGTATTCTTTTATTTGGCTACAATAACAACCAGTGGTTTGTCAGGGAACAACCAAACAAACTATAAACAAGTTATACACTCTCCATCTGTGTTCTTCTGAACACAGACATATTTACTAAAACACAAGAGGGCTAAAGTTTTACTGAGAATGCAATAAACAACCAAATGCAAACAAAAGTAAACTTTTAATATGCTAAATAACCGAATATATAGAAAACTGTTAACTGATTATCTCTTTCTTTCAGATTGTCTAAATATGACCACCTTAGTTGTGCTTCATATTTTTGCATTAAACTTTGTGTTGAGGGAAAGACATGAAGTGAATAGACAGAATCAGTTTGTCAAGTGCTTTTCGTTACAGCTGGGAAATAATCTAGCAACATTTTTTGCTGTAAAATCTCCATTTACAAAGTGAAGAGGAATGCTGATGAGGGTGATTGAGAGAATGATATCCATAGAAACATTAGATATTTTTTCATTGTCCATTCATTAATGACAAATGGTTAGTTTGGGATTATAGTCATAATTATGTTTTGTGCTTGACTTCACAAATCTAATAATTCATCGCTTTACAGATCTCAAAATTACAATCTAAGTAGCTATCTACAAAACTTCATGGCATTGCTAATAGGCTGTTGGGTTTTTATTGTGGGAAAAGATTCCAAATATTTACATCTAAGACGTCTATTGAAAACTATTTTGTTAAATCTGTACCTAAGACTGAATCGATGTCTCTGGTTTGCAGATAATTTTCTTGCAATTATATTGAGGAAAAATACATATTCTAAAGAAAATCTCTTCTTCTTAATCTCAAAATCCTATTTCTGTACACAAATTTACATGTGTCTGCCATAGAGATAATGAAAAACTGTCTATTCAAACTGTTGGGAGAAAAGTATTGAAATCATAGGTTTTATTAAGAGAAATCCAGAGACAATGAAAAACTTCTGATCTATTGTAAATACTGCACATTTCATCATGATTAATGGCTTGATGTAATGATCAAAAACATCATAACAAAATTTTGGAATAAAAAGTCTGTCAGTACAAAGTTTATCAGATAGTATTAAGGCTGTATTAATAGGGCATATAATCCCAAGTGGAGGTTAAAATAATAACAATTTAGAAGCTATATTTCAGCATTTAAAATAATTATTCCAATCCTAAATTTATTAGTAAATCCAGGTTTTAATGTATTTTTTGGTTTAACACAAATGTTAATCACATTCCAGGGGAGTTGCAGTATGTCAATATTTTGCAGCAGCACATCTGTGCAGTTTTCTAATTTGGATTAAAATGATATTCATAACACAACAACTCCATCAGTTGTTCGGATGTGCAGCTTGTTAATGAATCCTTTGTTCTCAATAATGACTTTTAATTAAACTATTTGAAAACAAATGTCAGTATAACTGTGGACATATTGGACATGCTGTCCTTATTCACAGACCTGTAACAACATATCTTAATTCTATAAATATCAGGGGGAGGACTGGGTAAAAGG
>VWYI01042700.1:59411-108056 GCA_013399455.1 Anthoscopus minutus | reverse complement strand
TACACTTTTTGCTGCTTCCAAATTTGTCTCAGCAGTCCATGCAAGAATCAAGTTCTTTCAAACTCCCATTTCTTCCTGTGTTACAGAAATAAGGAAAAGCTTCTGTTCATGGAGAAATTTGCCAGAATCAGCCACATACTGAAATGTTTAAAGGGTTATCATACATATATAAAACAACTAATTCTTCAGCATTACTTCAGAGTACATAAGCACTAATTCATTTTAAAATGCATTTCCCTTTTCTTAGCTAAATACCAGAGCATTTAAGGACATTCTACTTAATTCACAATATGCATTATATTTTCCTTATGTGAATACAAACAGATTCTGAGCATAGCATCTTATTAGTACCTATGGTAAATCAGCATCACTGCATGAAGTAAGAGCAACATTTTAATGTTTCCTGATTGCTGCCAGGAGAAACCTTTGGTGAGCCAAAGTGGTGGTGATTTTTGTTTATGTATAGGACATTTTGATAGAATTTAAAATATCAATAGGCAATTAAGGTTTTTTCATAAACATAAAATGTACCTAAGTAAAAAATCTTCCATTTCTAATTTTCAACCAAATGAGATGTTTTTACGAATAAGCAGTAATACAGTCTCTTCACGGTAATAACAATTGTGTATCTTTAATGTTTTATGAATATAATACAGACACTACTTGTTTCCAAGAGTTCTAGTGCATGTGTTGTAATGAAAATGTCTAGATTATATCTCGATGTTTACACTTAATGTTATTTTGAAAGGTATTTTCTAGTAATATTTTTATCAGATATGAAATTAATGGAGATGTAATTAAGGAATCCCTTCCCCTTAGCTCTGCTTCAGTGGTTTTAATTATATAAATTCAGTGCAAATAAACCATGTAATCATATAGGGCAATAATTTTAATCATTTTTTCTATAGGATACAAAATAGAATCTAACACTCTCCAGGCTTCTACAATGTCAATTCTTTATGCAGTTACAGGGAGGGGGGGAATAGGAAAAAACCTTGAATACCGATAGCTTTTAGAATTTTTGCAATATTAAAGACCTTTTGTGAAGGTGTCTTCATTAATCCTTACAGTGAGATTTTTACTACAACCTATTTCAACTGTTTATTCCTGTCTCTTTTAAAAAATCTCACAAGTGATAGATTTGTATTAAAACTGCCAGTCTAGTATTTCTATGTCATTTCTTTTTTATATGTAGACTAGCAATTCCTCAACTCTTATTCCTAAAAAAATCTTCCTCTAATCTTCAAATCCAGAAAATGAACGTTACGGATCTTTTTATGTATAACTCTGAAGAGGCCTTGTTTTTGCCCCCTGAGGAGGAGGCAGACTTTTTAAGACAGAGAAATTGGCCTGGATTTTCACTCTACTGCATATCATTGCTAGTGACAGTAACAAACTTGGCCCTGTTAAAAAAGCATTAAAGTTTTGAGAAAAAGAGTAGCTTTGTTCTAGAAAATGGGCAAGTCTGGCCTATTATGTTCTAGTATGTTCAGGCTTATGTCACTGTTCCTAGCTACCGATGACCAACCCTATCTTGCAGTGTTTCCTGAGCACTTGCAGAAGTCTGCTGTTTCACACAGGAATGTCAGTCACAATTAATGGCAGTAAGGCTTAAAATAGGTTCCTGGTTGAAGACTTGATGAGTCATGTAATTCTTTAAACCAGTGTTGATGATAGACAGGTGTATCTGTCCCATGCTGAAAATATTTTGACCTGTGACTGCTCTGCTGAGCAGAGAACAGTGGTTGGTGACAATACTGTCTTCTAAATAACCTCCATGCCAAAAATAAAGTAAAACACAGGATGTGGATAGTCATATGCACCCTTTGCTCTTTCCAATATTGCCAGTAAAGCATAGTGTTATAAGCATTTACTGAAGACACAGCAAAGCTGATGCCAGTAGGAAATCAAAACCAAAATTCCAGGTAAATCTGCTTGTCCGGTTATGGCACAGGGACTTGCTCCTTTTCTGCTGTGGTACAAGGCTGTTTGATCTAAACTAACCTGTTTCCTGAATCCTGCTGCCCTGCCTTCTGCTCAGACAGTCCCCCTGACCTCTTGCAGTGCTCAGTTTGCAGCAGAGGCACTGACTGCATGCAGTATGTGCTGATGGGATGTAGTCGCAATGTGGCTTTAGGGGAGCGGGTATGACAAGTTGACCTCTCTTCCTTTCATGCATGACAAAATGACCAAAGGAGAAAGGTTCTGTGGCTCCTTCATTTGCCTCTCTCTTCTCATGCCTGCCTGCACAGGAAGGAAAGTGTGATTTTGCTAAGTAACACAGAGGTCACGTCATTGCACTCTCTCTGTCGTGCACAACTGGGAGGAGTGTATCTTCGCCAGCAAGGAAAAAGTATTTCTGGGGCTGCTTTATCACTTTTCAAAAGTCCAACTCTTGCACATTACAGAACTTTCTGAAGCCTTCCTCAGGGGCAGAAGAAGTGACACTAAGTTTTCACTTGTGCACTCCTGTTCCCACAGGAGCTAAGTTGATTTTGTGGCTTCTTTAGCTGTGTCTACCATGAGCTTCAATGACTGGGATTACCATTATATGTATAAGGAACTTATATGGATCCTTACACAAATTTGAGTTTGCAAAGTTAAAAAGCCAGAATTTTGGTATGGTGCATGGTATTACCAGATAATTACTTTCTTTAATCAGTTTGCCTTTAGTCAACAGCTTTATGTAGGATACATGAAAAATTAACTGACTAAAACTTGCTCTCAAGCACAATAAGATCCTTGTTCTATGGCTGCTAATCAAAGCCATCTGAAACCATCAAGACAAGCCAAAGTATCTTGATTTCATTTCTTGGCTGGTCAAAATTTCCAATGATTAACATTGCTGACCTGCCCAATTGCCAAGAACCTCCTACTGCTCAAATTGCTACTTTTGAAAGATATATTTCAAAACATATCTTTCCACAACAACCTGTGAAATAAAACAGACTTCTCTTGGTAGATTTCCCAGTTAAGGGACATAATAAAAAGTAATAAGTATATCCATTTAATATCTTCTAATTCCCACTTACCTTTTAACACCTGAAGAGTGACAAAAGTGTAGGAACAGTGAAATAACTCAGTTGCCTCCATGGAATCCTGAGTGAAATCAGAAGAGAAAAGTGATCAAATATAAAGTCTTCCTTCCTCAAAATACTCCTGGAAGGTCTATGGGACACAGACATCATAAATCCCTTGTTTCCAAGTCAGTTCCCTGTAGAATAAATTGGTCAAAGATAGTATAAAGTACAATGTATCCACTCGATTGTGCCCACTTAAATGGCAATCAAAAAATACTATGAAACTTTTCTCCAAACAATTCATAAAGTAATACATAAGCTAACATGGCCTGTTAAAGCTGAAATTAAACATTGAGTGTGAGTGTATTGGCCTATATGTAGCGTTTTATCTTTACCACTTCTCTGTATGTTCCTGCCCACTATGTAACTTGCATGATCAGACATGAGCATTAACTTCCGTTTCTACTGTGCAGCCTTTAAAATTTTCCTGTGCATCCTTCAGCTGATGCAGATGGCCAGCCAAGACACCAATTCTGCCTTTCTCTCTGACTGCTCAGACCAAGGGAAAAGCAGATCTAACATGCAGCAGGTTTTCCAACAAGCATTGTAACTCAGAGGCACTGTGTTGGGGTCTGTGGATCATCAGCCTGGCTCACAGCTTTGCTTAGGATGAGCTGGAGCACAGCACTGGCACTGCTTCTTTTTATTCTGCTTCTAAATTGCATTAATGTCAGCAAAATTACCCTAAATATGAATAACTTCCTGATAGTTCATTTCCATGTAAGTGTGTGTTGTAGCTGACCCAGAATGTTACATGATTACAAATGAGAAGAGGGAAGGTAAGAAAATCCTTAAGAGAGTTTATGAAATAAAATTTAATCCGCATTCTGAAGGAATGACAACAGTTCTAATTCATAGCACTTAGTTATTTGATTCAGGAACTGAACAGCACAGACACATTTCTGGGTTTCAGTGGCAGCTTCAAAGTTAGCTTAATGCTGTGTAGAGGAAGTAGGAATTTTCTTATCATCAATGTGCACAAATTAAAAAATCAGTCTAAAAAACTACCCCCGAAAGTCAAACTACTGAGTTCTTGTTCTTTCCTCAGCTTCCCTGGAGAAAAGGGAAATCACGATGAGAAAGAACACTTCAGTGAGAGGAGAATAATTCCCTGGTGTACAAAACCCAAACCTGTTCTGCACTGGTTTTGTCTGTAGTGGTCACGAACACAGCCTGAGAGTTTGGATCCTGTGCTCAGGTGCCTGGGGGCAGATCCCTGCTCTTCACAGTGGGGCTATAGAAAGTTACAGGGAAATGCTCAATTAAATCAAATTGCACACTTAAGGCCAAGATAGGGAATAATTATCTGAATTAAATCCCAGCTCCAATTGCTACACATGCTCAGAATTTTGCAGTCTTCATTCTTATTAAAGTGATATATTTACCAACAAGGTAAAATTTAATATTGGAGTTCACATGCCAAATGTCACAATGTAAACCTTGGGCAAGACTTACCTTACCTTTCCCCAACAGTGATGTTGCTGTATGTCCAGCTGCATTTATTCTGTGACTGTTGAATTTAACAGCAACTCTGTAGACACCACTAAAATGCATTCATAGGAGGGATTGGCTTGGATTTTAGTGAGCTGATTTGATTGAGTTTCATACTATGTGTTGAAAATGAGCTGTTGGTTGTTTTCCACTTAATCTATGATAATGCTTTTCCTATTCTGTGGCACTTTCTGCACAAACTAGGATACCCCTGTGGGAAAAGTATTCTTCCCTGTTTTGGAAAGCAGACATAGTAGGATATATTGCAATTGTTTTGGCGTGGGCTGCTCACATTCTTAACTACAGTGGCTGAAAAAGAGAGACTAGCTCTTCTACCCCTTTTTGTGATCCTAAGCTGAAGTGTTAACTAAACCAGCATGATAGTCATCTTCTGTCCTCTCCAGTAAACTGCCTGTCATTTCTTTGTTTGTCTTCTGGTGTCTTTGTTAAAATAACAGAAACATAGCAAGGGGGGAAAAAAAGACAAGCAACTAGCAACCTCAACAGTCATCTGACCATGGAAAAATTCTCAGCTGCAAATACAGAAAGGTAGAAATAGCCTCATTGGATCAGAACAGCAGTTAATCTAGCTCAGTGTCCAGTTTCCAAGTGTCAGTGTCTCATGCTTTCAAGACAAAAAATGTTTGGAAGGCAATTACAAAATAGCTTTCACTAAACTTTACTCCCAGATACCCTATAAGAATTTCTTTAAAATTACTTTGCTAGTTCTACTTCTTAATAGGAAATTCTATTTTTAGGCAAATATGCCTATATAAATATAAGTACATGCTAGGATAAAAATTATCATGTCTGATTAGTCCTGCAAATCCACACTATACTATTAGAAAAACAGAATTTTTAATTTCAATAAATATAGACCCTAATAAACTATAGATCTATTTCTGCTTTGAAAAAACACTATTGTAAATCTGTCAGACTCAGTAGAAAAGACTATTGGATTCTCAATACAGTAAAATACTGATAAACTGAACAGATATATTTATTAAAAATATCTATAGTACCTCATTAACGAGATAAACTGATATTTTAAATACTCAGCTGGGGTTTAGGAGAGTTTATTTCAGTTTTTTATACTGCTGTGGACTTTCTTTTAGACCATAAGCAAATCCATTAAGTTTTAGTCTCTCATTTGTAAAATTAGAAAAATAGTCTTGCTCCATGAAAGTATAGAGAAAAAAGTCAGGATATTCACTTTTTGCTTCAGTACTGAAAGAGTAGTTGAAGGACCATGTGGTCCCCTGGGATACCTCACGTTTCTTTATGTCACCAGGTCTTCATTACACATCATATGATTCTGTCTCCACATTTTAGCAGAACAGAGTAGAACTTTTCAAGAGAGAGAGAATCTGGATCCGTTACTATCTAAGAAGGTAGATGGAGGGTGACCACCTCCACATTTCAGCTTACCAGCTTCATGTACATATTGGGGAATCTTTTGCATTTTGTTCCTAAAAATAAAGCAGAATGGAAAAGTATTCCAATGTCCAGTACATACAGTTCAGATTTAACATATTCATTTATTGTAAACTTTCTGAAGATTCTCCAGGCTATTTTTAGGATCCAATAGCACGCACAAGCTTGGCTTGCAAATGAATTTTGCCTTCTGTTAATCAAACTATTGTAATTCTTGTTGGTGTGTGGGAGGGAAAGACTCTATTTCTATAATTTCACTATGCCTTTAGCACCGTATCATGTAGCATATTTTATGAGTAGAAAACATTTCATAATTTTCACTGTATAATATACTTTTTAATTGGGAAGATATATATATTGCATAAATAAATCTTGTTTGAAATACAGGTTCAACATTTAATGAAATATGTGGGATATGTACTGTTTTCTCAGAGTAGTCATTGACTGAGTCCCTTCTATCAAAAGCCATTTCAGTGGGGACTAAAACCAACTGCAGATAAAAAAAAAATGTCCCACAGTAATTTTAAGTCTCTCCTAGATAGCTCAAAACTATTATCGAGCACTGTCAGTTATTGCAGCAGCCTGTGTAGACAGAGATATAAACAGCTTATAATATTCTGAGCCGAATTCTTTCATGTTGTGAAGGTATTGACTTTTCTGAGCCTGCCTGAGGGATGTATTTGGCTCAAAGGTAAAGTTATTTCTGCATTTAGTTAGCAAAAAATGTTCTGATTGTAAAGGCCAGAAATCCAATAGTTGGGTCCTTAAAACACAAGTATTGCCAGTCAGAGGCACATCTGATCTTGAGACTTTCTTCTTGGTAGCCAAATGGGAATTGCTCCCATTGACTGGGAAGATAAATAGTTCCTGGAAGCAAAACCATGAAGAATTGTTATGTGCCTTTGAACTCATTTTCCCCTTTACTCTCTGCCTTTTCCTTTGTTTTATTCTGCAGAAGTATTTTTTACTATCCTTCTCTCTCTTTTTAACCTTCACAACTCCCCTGCATTGTCACTCAATGTTTTCCAATATTGTACACCTGGGGAAAAAGCTTTTGTGAAATCCTGACCTCAAAGTGACCTCAAATCAAGTGACTTTTTTTCTTTTTTGCTTTGTTCAGTGTAGCCACAGCTATTGGAGCAGAAAAGTTAGGATCAGATTAATTGTAACAACAGAGGCTTAGCACTGCTTCAGCCTGACCCCATCTGCCTGCCTTTTGGTCTTGGCTATAATTTCTCATAGAGCATTTGGCAACGCTGGAGATAAATAATGCTGCCTTTCCAGGCCCTGACTGTGTTCTTTAACACTGTTACATGATTATGGTTCTTGGTAAATTAACACTTCCCACACCTGCACAGTGTAATCTATCCTCCTGCACCTTGTTTCATAGCTGGCATTGCAGTGAACTTACAGCTTGGTTACCATAAATACAGTGTTTGGTTTCTCATTGCTTCAGAGTGGAGACCCATCAACCTTGTTTGGGGATTTCTGTTCAAGGCAGGCTCTGCTGACCACAGGAACATCTTAGTCAGACAGACACATCTCACGGGCATTTTAGGCCAACTTCTGGATTTCAAAATCTGGCTTCAATTCATATATTTTTGGGCTACATCTTAGAGGTGTTAAAAATTTGTTGAGAACAGCTATGCTCAAGCCTTTGCTGATCTTAACTGGACTGTTTCTTTTTAACTTTATTGGAACTGAACTAAGGAAAAAATATGTGACTGTACACATGTATGTAAATGTATATGTACATAAACACAATACCGATAATAATGTGGAAAATATTAAGAATAGTCTTCCAAACATAATGTAAGTTAATGATTTGAGCCCAGCAAATCCATATCAAGAAGTGCATGTGTTCCTTTTTTGTTTTCAAAGGATGCTTCAGAAAGAAGATTCAGTTGGGTAAATGAGGACATTTGCTTTGTGGTTTGTAACTTTACATCCCACTTAAAAAAAGTGTTCTCATTTGGCATATTTCAGCTTTTAACCTGTTGAAATTTCAGCACAATTCCCTAAGTAGGAAGGGATGCAATCACCCATGAAATTGCTAAATAGAGAGACTATCTCAATTACTTAATTAACTGGTTTTCAAATGTACGTGTTTAAGGCTAATGGATTCTGTTCTTTATGAAAATACTTGTGTCTTAACGTCTTACAGGTAAAAAATCGCTTGCATTTAAACTGATCAGTTATTTTTTTAAGTGTGTATGTGTGTTTACAGAATAACAGCCTAGTTATCTATCAGTGAACTGAGGCTGACTTAATCCCCACCTCAATGAAGGAATGATTTCCAGTTGAAGGAATTGTTTCTAATCCAATTTAGATTGTGAAAAATGGTATTTGGATAGGGCAGAGAATTTTTAAGTGATGCCAGGCATAAGAAATCCTTTTTGTGTAAGTTTTTGTTAACCATTTGACTGCTTATCACTTCAAAATATTGGGTCCGTGAGGTCTGCCCAACTCTGATTATTTTTACTACTTGGATTTGGTATCTAAGTACGTTCTACAGGAACATCATTGAATTCTTTTTTCAAAGGGAACTTACTAAAGTCAAAACTGTTCCTGAAATTGTAAACACACATACAATGTCTCATTTCTAACTGTTAATTTTCCTTTTACTTTATTATTGGAACAAAGTTGTTTGCAACTGATAAGAAGCACACAACAAAGTTGTATATGTGTTGGTTTCACCTGGAAATCTGAAAAGGTTTCTCAAGAGATATATTTGTGAGCAACCACCCTAGGATGCTTTTTGCAGCCAAATATTTCTCCCCAACCCATGTTCTTTTTCCCTGGTTGTTTTGGGTGGGTTTTTTTTGCCATTGATGGCAATTGCATTTATTTCATACCATATCCCCTCCTTTCACAGAGACAAGGAAAATGTTGCAGCAGCTTCAGAAAACAGGTAATGTTTGCTGTGTTTGATTTACTTCCTGTTAAGAGTGTATCTCCACTTCCTGCATATTGTTCTTACCTCAAAAACATGGAATTTGTACACCGTTTGAGCAGATGATGAAAGTAGAGGCTTCAGCCAAATGGGTTCATTTCTTTCTCATGCGCTGTGATGTGGCACAGTTGGAGATCATGTTTCTCAGAACTTATAAACCTGAAAAATAAGTTTTAAATCAAATATTCTTGAAATGGGCTACTGTCAATTTGTCATGGAGTTTTAAGAACAATTTACATTTCAAACTTTGTTTAGACTGTTCAAGATGTTTTTAAAATCTAAATAAGATTATCTTTTTAAGAACATTTATATGTCAGATCTTGATTGATCCTCAATGGGTTATGAGGTTCAAAACACTTCCTCTGTAAGTTTTTTCATGCCAAGTTGTTTTCTCCCAAAGGATCTCAGAACATTTTGCAATTAAGTATAGAAATGTATTGTTTTCTATTAGTTCATTTATTATACCCCCAAGTATACATAGGTATTTATTGAGTGAATCTGACCTGTTGTTTCATGCAGCTAAGAAAGGCCTCTTGCTAGTTAGTCATGAAAAGAATTTTATCCTACTGCTTTTCTCTTTGTTGTTGATTCCTGCCTCAGTGATATGCAACCACTTCTTATTCTTGGGGGCTTTTTAAGACTGATTATGTTTGAACAACGGTTGCATAGAGTTAATATCTGAGTGCAAGAATTATTTGTTAAAAATGACACAAGCAATGGTAACTGGCACTTGCACAGTTGAGAAAATGGATTTTTATTTTTAGATTAATGATTTTAAAAAAGGAAGTAAACCCCTTGATTCCTGAATATAAATTAAATTGTAAAGAACAAGCAACACATGTTGGAATTTCACCAGCAGTTTCATTTGTGTAAAACCATCTATAGGACTATGCAGTTGCTTCACTGAAATCTCCTTTTCTTTTAACTATCATTTTATTTTGCCAGGAACAATTTCTGATATATGACTGTTGTTATTGCCCTCCTATGTTGCCTTAATCTTGTGTGATCTGTTGTACCACAGCCTTTCTCCACCTCCATTACCATCACAGCTCTGCTTATTTTAATACTCATAGCAATATGATTTCCATATTTAACGCAAGGTACCTTTCTTAATTTGTCAAGCCTTTTCTGGTCTTAAGCAGTAATTAACTAATGAACTATCAAGATTAGTCATTACTTCATCTGCATTGTCATTATGATCTCCAGCTCCATCTGTGGCTAGAATTCTGTCTCTTCCTCAGACCCCTGCTATTACCTAGGAAATACCTCATTTACAAACACCCTTGTAATCTCTGTTACCCAGGCCTACAGGTATCGCGCATGTGCCCCAGTATGTGACCTCGAGTATTTGGCATCCTCCTAAGTCATCCAGCAGGGATGCCAACCCTGCCAATGCTCAGCCAGTGGCCTCCAAGGGGTCTGTGAGGCTTGGAGCGGGTACAAGCCAGGGGGAGGCCAGTTTTGGCCAGAAAGCCCCTCTTGCTTCATCCAGTAACCAAAGGTACACTGTGCCGTGTAACTGCATAACTGACCAGTTTGGAGCTTTGCAATGGTTTGGTAATAACAACCTCTAACTCCTTCAGATGGAAATGCCCTTTGCCTCAAAGGCAGACCTTCAAGTTCTTCCAATTCCAGCAACTTCTGGTTCATATGGGTGTTTCATTTTCAGTGGCTCTCATAGGATCACATCTACAATACAGAGAGAGACAAGTAATGAAAAACATCTTCAGCAGAGAAACAGCAGCTGATATTTCTGTATTTTCAGTGGATTCCACAAACATTCCCATATTCAAATATAAAATCCTTCCACATTGCAGCTTTCTCTAAATTCATTCACCAGCACTCTTTTTTTACAAATGATGCAATCACATATTTTTTTCATATCCATTTTAGTTTTTGTTCTCTATATTTTTGATTCTTTGCAAGTGATCTGTTGGAGGATTAGAAACACAAAAACCTCCATGCATTACATAAAGGAGACTAAGTGCTGTTTTAATCATCCACTGATTGTTATTTGTCTCAGAACTTAGGACTTCACCAAGAGAAAAAAGTATAATCCACACTGACATTTTAAATGTTAGAGTGCATTTGTTGCTGTGTTCTCATTATGGTCGTTAACCATTATCATCCTCTTAACCTCTACTGATGTGTTCCTTTTCATGAGTAAAAATCAGCTGAGAAGAGATGTGTGTTTTCATCCATCTAACTTACTTTTATGTTTGTTACCACAAATATGAAGATGTTTGATTTTTGTCAATTTCTTTTAAAATACAAAATACTGTAAAGATTTAAAATCTACAAGATTGTTGTACTTAAAAAACAACCAACCAACCAAAAAACCCTCTGTAACATGTCATATTGACAGTGTTGCATTAGATGCTCTATTTTATAAAGCAGCATTCACATTTCTCGGTTCTTGAAATCTGTATAGACTTGAAGAACTAAAATGAAAAATCAGAATGAAAAACTAAAAAGGAGGAGGAAAAAAAACCAGTTCAGCTATTGTATTTGACAATATAAATAAAATTTTGTAAAATTTATAATTGCTAAATTAAAACCAGTCACGTTAGTCTCGAGTTCTTTCTATATAACTGCTTTGAGAATGTTACCAACTGCATATAATTTATGTAACCAGACCACTCTGATTTTTATGGTTATATCCACTTCACTTATATTTATTCCATTTCCTTGTTCTGATAACTAATAAATTCTGCCATGAATGAAGGTGAGCAAGTCTCTAACATTTAGATCACATAAAAAGAAATATTACAAACACTATGCAAGATAAAATTTGTTTGAATTTCTTTTAAACCTTAAAAGGTATTCTAGTATATTTGCATTTATTTTATTTATATGGTATATATTTTATTTATGTGTGTCTCCACACAGGTCCATGTCCACACATACGGATTTGATTTTTTTACTTTCTTTTCAATATTTATCACTGAATACATATTTTGATTATTTTGGAGATTGTTACAATTAAGTTACAATTAATTAAATTCACTGTTCTCTTCAAGGTATGAAGTTTTGAATCTCTTGAAATCTATAGCAAATTCTCTTTCACATCAGTGCAAATAGACAAAATAGATTAAATCCTAGTTTGTGTTTGTTTTTAACACATACATTAAGTTCCATGTTTATGTGTAGCATAGTTTCAATCCTTTCCTGCTTGCAAAATCAAAGATATGTAAGTATGTAAGATGGAAACTATGACTCCACAGCTTTTAATGGGGTAATTCTGGTGCCCACTGTGGCACAGGGAAAATTTGACAGTATTGAAATTCAGTACCAGATAAGCTCTGATAGAAAATACATGGCTACTCGGCTGTATATGCTGTGAAATTGATAGTCTACAAGTTAATTGGAAGAATTTACATCATGAAATGCATCGGGGTGGAAGAAGTCATCTGACTCTCAAATGCATATTACAATGGAGGAACTTCTGCAAAACTGCTGCAAAACTTGGTGTAAGGATTTGAAAGCCAGAATTGCAAATGGGATGATTATTTTCAGGAACTTACCTACTTATTATGTACATAATTGTAGATGAATCTTCATACGGGACTCATAGGGAGAAAATACTGATTTCCTGTTTTTGTTGTGAGCTACATTCAGCTTTTAAATTTGTGGGTGTAACAACCAGCTTCTGTTTCAGCTAAGCAAACAAAATATTCAGCTGAATTAAGACACCATCATGTAGACTATTGAACTCTAGAAGAGGAGGTGAAGGACGGAGGAAATGGAACAGTCCTTTGGAGAACAAGGGGTATCACAAATTCAGAAGTACCAAGCACTCATTCTAGGTCCTGAGGAGTATAACTTGTCAAATCAGTGCTTCTGAGAGAAGCAAAAGAAAATATGAGATAATTTTCACAATGCATGGTAAATCTGCTTAGGAAAAAACGCTGAGAGAGAGTGTAGGAGCGCTAAGGTTGACTGAAAAAACAGCTGTGGAACTGTAAGGTTTCTTTTGTTATTTGATACTTGCTGTGCTCAGGAAGAAGCATTTTGGGCATTTGTACCTTGAGCAAGAGAATGACAGAATTCCATCACCCTGATAGGAGTAATTTGTAAAGACAGAAAGATGTGACACTATACTTACAAAACAGGTCTAAAGAAGAAGACATATATCCATTATGTTTCTAGGCCACTGCTCATGGACAAGACAATTGTATAGTGATGCCTTGATTTTAAAAAAACCCTGCTAACTTTGCTCTATTTGTCTGTCTGTAAGAGATGAGTAATTCTCAAATTTGAGGGAGGTGTTGGAAGACATCAGTAGTTCAACATGTTGCTTAAATGGTCACAGGCTACAGGACTAGATCATTATAATTCATTTCAATATATTTGATGGAATTTGTACGACCTGACAAGACTGTGACAGGCTCTTCACAGCCATTTCAGTCCCGGGTGCCACATTTCCTATCCCTGGCATCAGGGGGAGCAGGACTGAAGTGCTGTTTAACACCTGGGGTAAATTTCAGTCAAGCAGGACCAATACTGCGTTGCAGTCAGAACTGCACAATGGAAAAGGCTGAACAAATATCTATCTTAAGTTTGCATAATTGTGCTTTTCCCTCAGTAACCCAGCCTGCTACTATGTTTGCAGCTGCAGGTTCAAACATAGTAGGCTTTATGCTTTCCATATAAATGCACACCTTCTCAAGATGCTTCTTGTTTTATTTAATTTAACTCTAATTAGTACCTTTGTTGAGCATGCCCTGGTGGCTCCCAGTTCTGCTGCTCCTGCACCTCACGCTTCAGCACCTCAACCTGCTACTGCTGCTCCAAACACAGCCAGCCCGATGACAGCACCAGCCACCACCTCAGTAGTGCAAGAGTCTTTCTCATCCTCCTTCCAAAGGTAATGCTCCATTGCTTTAATACCCCTCTGGCTTTGGAAATGTTACATACACATTCTTAGGTAAAGAATGTGGTATGAAAAGCTGTAACCTGGTTTATATGCTTTTATACGTTTTAGGGGGACTGGGGTTTTTTTGGGTGGTGGTTGGTTGGTTGGTCAGTTTTTTGGGGTTTTTTTTATTTCATGATATGTTGTTCATGCTTGCATAGAATTTGCAAAATTAAACAGCCCTAAAAATAACTTCATTTTCAGAAAGCGAGTCTGGGCTTAAAATGAGAAATACTTTTACATCACTTATAATAAAACCAATACAACTCCTCATAATAGTTGCAGTGAATGAAGATAATTTTGGTAGTGTTTCTGCAGTAGGACAAGAAATGGAAAATCAGAAAGTGTCATTTAGTCACATAAATGAGCTTGCTGTGTCACAGCAGATATCAGTAAAACCTGGTGGACACTTGATGATTGACTTGCTCTGTAAGTTAAATAAATTCATTTCTATTAGATTTAGCTAATTTTTTTTTTTCTAATGAGAATTAGCCTTTGAGCTGAAGTAAGTTTCGAGGAGATGCATTCCTAACACCTGTAGCACAGTGGGAGTTACATTTGTATATTAAAATCTGTCAGACAGCTTGTGAAGAAATGTGTGGGATTTATACAGCTGTCACATTACAGTAATTTTGGAGATAGAGTGAGTTCTTTTGGTACATAATATTCTTTTATCTTTGGGTTTTGCTACATGAATATTCTGAAAACATGTCTATTTTAGCATGCTTTTAAAATCCAAGGAAAAACACACTTCCAGTAATATAAGCTGCTTTAAATAATTGAGACCTCAGAGGTATCATATTTTAGGTATGTATAAATGGAATTGGAAATGTCTTGGCTCTGCTTCTTGATTACTTTTTGCTAGTTTACTTACATTATGTGTATATACCAACTAATTAGTTTCTCAATTTAGTCAGTTTTTACCTAGCCATGACCTACCAGAATGCAGTGGTTTTACTCCAGTGCATGAAAATCTATCAATCAGACAGCAAAGGAGATTTGAATAAAGTCTTATGCTCTAACTCAGAACTGGCCTGAGAGGCACTTCCAAAATACCGATAAGGTTTAAGTAGTTTTTATCACTCAGTTGAAACTGTAGTATGAAGAAAATGTATTACCTAGTATCTGCTTCAGACAAAAAAATGCCTCTGTTAAAGTAATCATTCCAATTAATTCTGGTTTATATAGGACAATATTCTGTCTGGGACTGCTTGCATAGTAAAATTTTTATCTTGTATTTAGACTCAAACATCTTCAGATCTTTCAGCTGTATCATTGACAAAAGTTCTGTCCTGTAATATTGTCTTTCTTAGTTACTGATAGAGTCTGGTTTTAAAATTTTTCCATAATGTGTGCATTTTGCCTTGTGTTCTGTAGGAATGTGCTTGGTTGTGCTATTCTGTAAGTCTGCAGATGTGTGCTACAGAAAACCTCTTCCTGGTAACTGTGCAGCAGTCTTCCTGTATCTGAATCCTTCCAGAGCTTGGTTCTGGTGTCATGATTTGTGTCCCTGTTAAATCTTTTTTTTCATGCTTTCATGCTTTTATGTGTCTTCTGCAGAGTTCTTGCAGTCCCCAGCTCTCTTTCCCAGCCTAAGCCTTTCCACGGGCCCAAGAACATGTCATTAGCAGCTTCCACTATTTCATCTGCTATCTCATCTCAGTCTAGGTATATCTGTAAAGCTCTCTTCTTCTAACCTAATTTATTTTGATTTTGTAATATGTTCTCTGATATGAGGTTTTCAGTTTCTGAAGGAATTGACTTGGCAGAGAAAAAGCACCATGTGTTTAAAGGAATAACCCCTTCCTTACCTTCTGCGTGACAATCCAGCTAGGAAACAGCTAAGTTTTAAATGTAGGATATGTGACCACAAGGTCCTCTTGGAACAGAGGTGTTTCACTTGGTTGGTTTGTGCTGCTTTTGCCATCCTGAAATGACAATTGTCTAGAGACACTGGGTGAGAATGATGGACTTTCTATTTCTTGGTGAAAACGCAGGATCACAGATTGAATCTTTTATCACTAGAAAGATAATGCTCCTGTACTGCTTCACTTCCAAGCCTTTTCACTGCTTTCATAACACTTTGACAACTAACAGAGGAAAAAGCAGTAGATTTTAAGACTCATTTGAACACAGTCTTGAGAAAAAATGAAAAACTAAATCAGCAATACATCTGAGATTGTAATTATCCATGTGTGTCTTATCTTTATATAAAAAAATAGTTAGGAATCACCCAAAAGTGATGTTTGAAGTTGACAAAGGGCACAAATTTGAAGGCTTCACACCAAGAGATGTAATGGTCTTTCTCAAGAGAATCACAGAACAGTTAAGTGCTTGGCACGGGTAATACTTAATAGCAGTTTAGTTGGCTTCACATCACTGAAACCAATGCAAAAAGGAAATAGCTACAGAACAAAACATCAGAAAAGTTTTCAGTTTTAGGATGTGAATATGTCTATTTACAGCTGTGGGAATTACATAAGGGAAGTAATCCCAGTATGGAGATGATAAAACATAAGAAATAAAATTAACTGCAGATGACTGGAAGCACACCAATTGTAACTTTAGTTTCAAGAAGCCACTTGTACTCAGGTGAGGTTCCTTGTTTTCTAAGCAACCATAACAGTGCATATTTGAGTATGATTAAACACTGGCATGCAAAACCTACTATTTCTAATGAGCTACTGAAAAGACTTACTTTTAGGGTTTCTCTCAGCTGAAAATTGAAATGTCTCCATCAGTCAGAAAATGAAGTTAAATGGAAGCTTTGGTGATTACTCTGGCCAGACAGAGCACATCTATTCATGTTTCACCAATCTATATATTAGGACCCATCTAAATCTTTCCTAAGAGCTTGCTTTCATTCCTGCCATGGAAATAATGGAATCATAGAATGGATTGGGCTGGGAGGGATCTTAGAGATCATCTAGTTCCATGGGCAGGGACAAGTTAAGCAAAAATTATGCATAATTTACATATAAACAACTAATAAATTAGTATAAAGATAACCAGTACTTGCTGACATTATTTGCATGTCTTTGTTAGAGCTAATGTAATACTATTTTTTGATTGAACTTTTTGCCATTTCCCTTAAATTTCATATCCATTTAATGGGAAAAGGGAAGCGGTGTGAGGCCTTGAAACCGTATAAATTCATTTCTAGTTACATTCCAATATGGACTAATCAGTGTGAAACAAAATTTTAATAAGGATAAAAAGATGACATTGAGACATTTGAATTGAAAGTAAATTAGTAAATTAGATTTGGCATGGACATTGGCATTGCTGCTTTTCCTGCCCCTTTGAAAGGAAGTGACTTGTCTGGGGAGGCCATGTCTCCACTCTTGAAGGTTTTCAAGACATCACTGGCTAAAACATGGAGCAATCTGGTCTGACCTCAGAGCTGGCCTTGCTTTAATCAGATTAGATCAAGTTCATCCTGAAGCCTTTTCCAACCTCAAAGATTCTGTGAATTTTTGAAAAACAGCTGTCCATTTAAAAAATAAATGCTTTAATCTGACTCCTAAAACCTCTTGCTGGCACCTGGCAATTATTTTGGTCACGTATAAAAGATCTACACCATATCAACTTTATACACTGATGCTTTGTCAATGGATGACACAAGTGTCATCTGCTGTCATCTGCTCCCTTGTTAACAGCAGGCAAATGTTATTGTCTTGGCTTCAGCAGGTCTTAGGACATAAGGGCAAATCAGAAACTAGTAGGACCTGTAAAAATTTGGTTCCTTGATAAGCAAGCACAAGAAGCAAACTCTGGTTGGTTGGTTGGTTCATTGGTTGGTTTTGGATGGCTGTCTTGCAGCTGGGATAGGTTCTTTATCTTAGTGCATTTCTCCCATATTAGTTTTTAGAAGTGTTGTGTATTATAGCTTGTGTATTTAAATGTAAGGGACTCAAACTGGCTTCTAAATTGATGTATAATTCAAATTTTTGAGCATCTAGTAGTTTTCATTTAGAAATCAAGCAATACTTTAGCATGCCAAAATACACACTTAAAAATCCAGTTTCAGCTTGACACATACCAGAGGAGTATTGCATATTTAATATAATTTTATTTCAAAATAAAATATGGATGACCTTAATTACAACACTTTTACAATATGGGGATATTCTTGGGTAGATGAGGCTGAGATTTATCACCATTATTCCAGTGTTTGGTGGTTTTTTCCTTTTAGTGCTTTAAAAAGATCCAAGAAAACACAGGAAGATTTCTTGATCAATATCTGTAACTATTTAAATCTGATTATAAACTTTAGTAGATCCAGTTCTATAGTGACTTAGCTTTTGTGAGCATATGCATAACACTTGAGTAAAATCTTTATAATGTTCCTGAAGAGGAGTGTTTGAAGTAAATCACTAATCTTTAACAAACTGTGTTACTCTTTTACATCTGCAGTGAAATCTGACTTACTGTTACCTGTTCCTCTTACAATCTTACTTAACAGAAGCAAGCACAGCAGGAGAGTTTTGAATAAGCTTGAAGCTCTTGGGGGATGGGTTATTCCATCTGGAGGGTTAAAGCAGGGCACCCCATGCAACAGCACTCTGGGAATACAAAACCAGGAGAAACAATGGAAAGAGTTAGAATTATGATTCTAAAAGTCAAGTGTAGCTTCTGATCCGGTGATTTTAATCCAAGCTCTGTGTCTGTGGTAAAGGGAAGAAAAACTCTTCATAACTTAGGAAAATAACTGGCATAAGGCAGACTCCTGGTGACTCTGAGAAATGTGGGCTGTGCCCCTGTAGGATTGGATTGTTGCCATGTAGCTCTGCACTGCCCTGGAAACAGGAGCTCTGTTCTTTCTGAATCCTCCTTTTTCGCAGATCATATATTGTTTAGGCTTTCAAGTACTTCCTGTATTTGCATAAATGACTCATTTATGTTCTGAAATCATGCTTTTTCCCCAAGAAAATAAAAAATCTACCTGTTTACCTAAGACTGTAGAAGTAGAAAGGTTCTGCAAGGCAAAAGTTGAATGTGGCAAGTGGCTGTTTCTGCTTCAACTACACCAGCCTGTCCTTTCTGTGGGGTTATCCGAGCTGCCTCGTAAACTGAGGCACTTCTCTGGTCTTTGGACTTTGGTTCATTCAAGGTTTGCTTCTCAGATTTCATGCAGTGTAAACTTACAATACTAGGAAAAATCCCCCATATTTATTTTTTTGTGCTAATAAAAATAATTGGAGTTCCACAATCAAATAATAAGATCAGATGAGAGTGACTTATGGAAAAATATACTCAGCTTATTGACTTATATTACCACTCTTCAAGTTTGACTGTGATTCCCAGCTTAAATAAGCAAACAAAATGTAATGTAATACTCATATGATTAAAAATATGTACATGTTGTTTATTTTAGCATTTAAGAGCACTTCTTACTCATAGGAAATTCATGGTAGGGCAAGATATTCCAATCTTTTGTGTATATTTTTTTCAAATACCACTTTTGTCTCATTTTAGTTTCAACCGGCATTCTTCCACTTCCATCAGTTACCAGTCAAAGCAGAGGTATAAAAATGTTTTGTGCAGCTATTCTACCTTAAAAGCTCTTAACAAACCAATTTATTGCTACTAGTAGGCATCTAGTGAAGCATTAACATAAAAATGATCTGCTTAGAAATATTTACTCTTTCTTTTTCTGACAACTAATAGTTTTCAGAGCCAGTATTTAATTTGCTGCCTGTCACATGCCATTGACTGCTACAGATAAATTCAATAAGGTTGCTTTCACTGCTTTTTGAGATGCCAGTGCTTCTTGATCCATTAAAACATCTTTGGTCTTTACAACATCTTTTCATTCTTTCTTAATTTCATTCTTTCTTTTTTCTTTTTGTTGTTGTTCTTTTAATCACATGCCATTTCCTTCTCTTCAGCAGAAATTCTGATAAATCTTCTATTTCACTAAACCTTTAATGATGTAGTGTAACTTTTTATTTCTCTTTGACAAGCCTTCTTATCTTCTTTACTGTATTTAACATGCATCATACACATGTAAAGGGCTTAAAAGAATTCAGTATTTCTTTTAATTCTGCTGTGATTTTGGTACTCTGAATGTGGGGAGGAGGGTGTTGTTTTGGGGTTTCTTTCAGCTTCATTTCCCTGAACACAAGGAAATCTGTGGCTTGGTTTTACTACGATATTACATTTGGGAAGCACTTGAATTTTGAATCACCATTTTTTTAATGAAAGTCTAAGTATTACTAAGGTGGTTCAGAACTTCTTTATTTATTTTGTGCATTAAGAGAGATTCAAATGAGTCTTTCAAACCATTGGACCTGTGCACCTGGGAGCAGACTTTCCTGACTGGATGACATTTTCAGATTAAGACTGTGCAACACATCATTTTAAAATCTTTTAACCCACATTGTAAATATTGGGCACTGAGCTGTCTAGTTTACTCTGAGTAGAAAATTTTAAAACAAGGACAAGTCTTTAGATGGTGTGTTTATCCGCTGACATTTTGAAAGCTGTGAGTGAAGCCAGCATGCCCACAAGTGTCCATGTCCCTGTGCTACAGCAGGAGCAATGGCCTCTGTCCAGTGATCCCAAGCACAATGCCTTCTTAGGAGGTATCATCAGGAAATAGGTAGTAAGAATGGAAACCAGAAAGTTTTATGGTGCTTAGAACAGCTTTGTCAGTTACAAAATCACAGCACAGTTCACAGCAGAATTTACAGTGAATACAAACCCACTAAAATAGTTTACCTTGGAGACTCATGTTCAGTCATGGTATAGTGGACCCAAATCCCAGCCTAAGCCCTAGACTGGGTACAGAAATAATTAGCTATAGCCATTGTAGCAATAGCTAAGTTACTAGGTCTTGCTAAATAGATAAAATAAATTAGCCTGTGGCAGCAATGCTATGCAAACTAGATCTATACTAGAAACACTGTCAGAGCAGCAAAAAAACGACATTGAGGACAGGTTTATTTTGTTCAAAATTAAAAATGGAAAGTTTCCATTTCTCAAAATGTCTCTTACTTGTACTGGAAGAAATCTGCTGGGTTTGCCATGTAAGATTAGAATGTGTTTTCTCCATAAGAGAACACATTATAATCTGTTTCCACTGTTAAAGAAGGTAACGTCAAGATGGACCAATAGTTTGGCAAAGCTTCTTTTCATATGCTGACAAATGTTTTCCTATAGACAAACCGACTATGGAAATAATTCCTTAATTGTCAGCACAACTAGGTAGGGATGTAGTTCACAGGGAGAGTGACACTAAAGGAAAAAAAAAAGGAAAACTGTTTTCCAGATGAGTAAGAAGGATGATCTGTGGTGAATAGGTTTTTCTTACTAAACATCTCATTATCTGTTGCTTCCTTTCCTTCTTTATTCTCTCTTGCTTGCTTTGACTGTAATGCTCTTTTAGCAGTCTATGAAGCATAGGCACTACAAACAGAATCATCCTAAGTAACTACAGATAAAAGAGGCATATTTTTTAATCTGTTAAAATAATCAAACTGAGAATCACCATCTAAGCCATGAAATAGAGAAAAACTGTTTCTTACTGATGTTTCAAATCCTGAGAAAATGTTTTTATTCTAGGACTGCAAGAAAGTGCAGCATAATATTGCATATCACATGTTTTTTTTCCCAAATGATGATTCATTTGTGGGAACCCAGGATGGAGGGAATATTTCTCTGCCTGTCCTGAGGACTCCTGACCCTCAAGAAAGCACTCCTTTCAACCTCTGTCCATGGAGAAAGCTTCCAAAGCTTTCTGAGGACTTGGAAACAACTCAAGTGTGAATTAGATAGAAGTGTAGTTGGTAGTTATTGCTTAGTGGAAAATGTATACTTTAGGTTTTATATACTATGGGTATAGGTGAGGGCTCAGGATGGAGGATTATGGGCATTACCTCAGTTTCCCTTCTCCTCCTTCACTTAATCCATTTTCTGTAGTGTTAAGAGCACAGTCTTATTGGGTAGAGTTTGCTGCAGTGCCACAGTTATGTGAATAGATAGATAACTAGTTATTGGTAGAAAAGTAATAATAATATACATTTAGAATATGTAGTGTTAAATAATTGGATTGTTTATTTTGTATATAAGGGGACATTTTGTCTCCTTGAGGGCAGAATCTCCTCGTGTTTTTAAGAGAGCAGAGCCTGTATCATCTATGGCTCTGAACTTATGATAAGATAGAACAAACAATCCCTGAAGACTGAAAAGAAGTTCCTCTGATTCATTCATAAAACAGAAAATAAGAAGAACTCAGGTGGTTGCCCTAGTTAGGCCACCCCACATGTTGAGAATAACCCAACGAACATTAGGAGAATTAATGTAAATTTCGTGTCTAAATAGGAAAAAGAGATAGTTCCAGAAAAAATTTGAAAGGTCATTTCAATATTTTTGGAAAGAGTATAACAGTATATAAATACTAATTAGCATTTGTAATAGTAGTAATTGTGCTGAGCAAGTCCATTTTTAAATCCAGATATCCCTCACTGATTTATCTTGGAGAAGACCAGGCCTTTTGTTTGCTTAGGAACAGAAAACACAAACTCTGTATGCAGCTTTGTGAAGCATGATCCCTTGTTAAACTTAGAGTTTCGAATTTGTCACATTCCCTCAGCAAGCTATTTTCTGTGACAACAGCAGCAAACTTGCCATTACTTAAAATCCTTATTTGACTAATTTTTCTTTCCAAAGAATTGTCCAAGCCTTCCTTAGCAATGATAAAGACTGATGAATCTCTCAGGATTCTCTCTCTGTAGTTCTCACAGACTCTTGGAGTGCTCTGGATGCTGCCAGATCTTTTACTTTATGATCACTGTTTATAAACAGGTTGCTATTTATAAAATTGTTCACACTTACATTTTGATTTTAGAAACACAACCCAGTCATATACACCAATGCCAGTTTCTGGAAGCTACAGTGAAATTCCTGCTCCTTCTGCTGCTTCAAAAATGAGAGTTGTTACTACTGCCAGCATAAAGCCATCTGTCTACCAGCCAGGTAAGGAGCCTTCAAAGTACTGAAAAGATTCAGAAAAAATGTTCACACATTTATCTTGGAAAAACAAAATATAGAAAGCACACATTTTGTACACAGACATATCAGAAAGTATTTATTCATATGGGACTAAATGTTGCTAGTTTTGCCTCAGATTATCTGAAGATTGAGGATTATGTTGTATTTGTATTCTGCTTCAGAGTTAAAATATGGAACAAACAGAGGGGAAAATAAAAGCAAGGGGAAAGTATAATAAAAAATGTATAGCCTGATTTCTCAGCAAAAATACATTTCCAAAATAACAGTGTATCCAATTGTCCAATAACACACTGTAACCCAGTGACACTACAGAACTGCAGAACAGCTAAAGAATGCACAGTTCAGGAAGGAAGTGAAATAAATGCCGTTTGCTTGGGTAGGATATATTTGCAAAATAGACCATATATTGAACTTCTCAAAGTTAGGCTTATATTGGAAATAAAGAATGAGGCATTAAAGGATGTCATAATGCTATTCCATTTCCTAGAGATCTAGAAACTTAAGGAATATATTTGGTTATTCATTCATTTGGAAAATATACTCCTTGATACTATTTAATTTCCCTTGGTATTAATGTGTTACAAATGGACTGAGCTTCTAAAACCATTGATGACCAAAATGTGAACCTTCAAACTGAATGAATTATATGAGGCAGCAATATAAGTCTAAAGGCAGTTCTGTTTCAAATTAAGGTTTTTCTGATCTTAGCAAGAGAATTAAAAAGTTGATTTATATCTTTAAAGTAAAATAAATATGAAAAGGCCAAGAATTCTAACAGTTTTAAACTCTGTCTTCTGAATATTCTATTTCTGGGTTTACTGAAATTAAACAAATGCATGAATTTTAGTTAGATATAAAGCAGACAGACAAATTAATTAATCTTTATATTTGAGACATAAAGGGAAAAAAGGCAAGTCAGGGTTTTCATGAGTTATTTAAGGGTCTCAAAGTAAATAAACCTTCAGGTCCTCCTCATTTGCTTTTGGTTAAGTGCACTGGTGTATACCATGTTCTCACTCAAGGCAAATGCTATTATTTTTGACTTGAAAAGACGATGACAGCAGATAGATTTCTGTAATGCAGAAGAGAGCAAACTGTGGCAAGTCAAAATATCTCCTAAATACTCTGACCAATGTTAAGCCCTGTGCTCATTTGGGGAAGTATAAACTCCAGTTCAATATATAAACCTTCCACAGGAATACATCTGCAGCTATTTCCATTTATTGGCTGGATCTGGTAAAGTCAAGGCTGGCTGTTGAATTCTGCTTGGAATAAAAGGAAAGGCTTTTGTTTTCTCCTAGGCTGGGCATCTTCTTTGCACTTCCTTATATGTCTGGTGTTCCTTTGCAATTCCTTATGTTGCTGCTTTTGAGCCTTATTGCCTCTTAATAAAGACATAAATAGTTGGACAAGAAAAAAGTCCTCCTGTTCTGTTTAGGAGTTTGAAATTTCCAATAGAGGATTCTAAAATACCTTCATAATTGAACCCTAAAGTGACTCAGGTACAAGAGAGGTTTCAGGCAGAGATTTTAGTAAAGATGTTTGGTTCTTGTTTTGGTACCTTTTTAAAGTGTTACATATTTGATGCAGTAGAGCTTCAGAGTGGTTTTGAAACATGAGCTGGCCTTGGAGACAGTTGCAGAGCAAATTGGAAATTGCCATTTGGGAACAAATGGAGAAAATGGGATTTCCTGTCACAGACAGGAAAATCAATAGTACTTATAAACAAATGACCGAGATACTTAGAAAACTTCCTCATCCAACTTTGTCAATGACTGGTTTCCCTTGGAAATGTGGGGCAGCAACTTCCAGGTTAAAACACCAATTAACAGGCTCATATATGCAATATAGACCTGAATCAGACACTGAGAGGATTTTAATCTGTCTGACTGAAAAAAACCCCAAAGAAACTGAAACAAGTCTCAAAATGAAACAGAACTGTTGAGTATCTGGCTCAGATGGGTTTATCAGGCAGTCTACATTTTCCCTTACCTAACTCAGGTGGGAAATTTTCTGCTGCTAAAGATCTTTAGGTTTTTTTGCAGTAGAGAGAGAAAGCTGTGAACTCTGAAATCTTTTCCCTAAATTTCATAACCCGTTTTTAAAAGGAGCACAGACTTCTCTTCTGAACAAGGCCCACTAGATGGCAGAGCATACCTGGATATTCCTTTACCGTAGGCTTTCCCAGACCAGGATAGCCTTTCGCATATCCCAAGCAACTCCAGCTCCAGTTCTGTACCACGAGGTAACACGATACCTAAATGTAAGAAAGCAGATCTTTCCTGTTAAATCCCTAAGTCCAGCTGGGCCTATTTGTGTGTGCAAAATTGGTCAAGTGTAAAGGCCTGATCTTCTCTTTTAGGAATTGGTAGAGAGATTTCCACAGTTCTTAATGAACTTTATATTGAATCCTAAGCACCTTCAATACTAAAACAGCAGCTTCCACACCATTATTTCATTTTTAGTTCCCCTAAATAAGAATAGTGTCTTCCTATAAAACATCATCTGCTTTGTCTGTCATCTAGTCTGTACCATAACAGTATGTGGGGAAACTTTGGGCTTCAATGATGTGGTCACTAAGTGTAGAACAAGCCACATCAGTTGTGGTTATTAATTTAATTTGTTACTTAAAATAATAAAGAATAACACTTATGTCATCTACTAACAAAGAATTAAAAAAAAGAAAAAAATGTTCTCACAGTACAAGTCAGTGTTTGACCCAAGTATTTGAGACTATAAATCTTTGCTTTACTCAATGAGCCTTGGTAATGTGCCTTTTTGTCTGGAGAGAAAAAAAACATAGACCATAAAGGAAGACCTGAGGGTGAGAATTCCAAATTTCCCAGAAGCAAGGAATTGGCTTGTTCCTACTCCTGTTAAGAGAGATTTCTTGTGCCATTCTCTCTGGATAACAATAATCCCATTCTTTCCTATTCGAAGAGAATGTGAGAGCTGAGATGAACAAGGTGATAGAGGCTAAGTTGCTCAATTATTTGAAGTATTTATTTTTTAAGGTAATGGTCAACTTACACAATACCGGTATTTTGAGAATATATTCTCTGATATAGTGAATCTTCATACTTTTTAGCAGCAAACAGCCTCTTTTTTCTGTTGATTAGTATTGGAAGACTTTTTGAAATACATTACTATTCAAGGTGAATGTGTATGGCAGTAGCTACTAAGACAAAAGAATTGTTCATGTAAGCTTAGGGATGTAGTCCTAAGAAAATAAGATAATTCCCTTTTAATAACAATTGTGAAAATCTCAAAGTTAGTGAAATCTTTTCAATATATTTCAGTGATACTGTTTTGAAGCAGCAGCTTGTTCACATGAGGATGTAATAAATCCAACCTGTAAAATTAAATTATAACATCTGAAAAGAGGACTCAGAGCAGATGCAAGCACCCAGAATTTGTCATTTTGCAATAATTCCTCCAGTACTTTTAGTAACTGAAAAAAATCCTATTTTGTTTTTTTATTTTACTTTCCTTTTTTCGGTTTCTTTATTTTACTGTAGCAAATAGAAAAGAAAGAGTAAAAAGAAATTAAAGGTAGAATGTAGTGAAGTGAGCTGAAGTCACCTTGTTTGATTAGCCTCACAGGTGGGAGCCTTTTGAGTTCACCAATTAGAGATGAAATATTAACTTCTAATTTTGCCTCTTAATACCATAATACATTAATAGCAAGATTAAATTTGCTATTTAATTTAGGAGCCTCGGGATTTAAAGAGATTGCTTATAAACTCTGTTCTGAAATCTTTAAATACTGTTTACCATTTCCAAGCAAAAAAAAAAAAAAGAAAGAAGCCTCAAGCTAAGGTGGGATACAGTTTCATGAAGCAGAAACATTGCTGATGCTGTACCATAAGAAATTTTTATCAAGAAGATGCACTAGATTCAAATCTGACCTCAATAAAAAGATCACAATGGTGATCACAGTGCATACATATATATGCAATATAAGCACTTGCAAATTGCCAATGATCAGTGTAAGTTATTATGTGGCAGAGTGTGGGCTGAGGGAGGGGTGTTAAGTCGAACATAATCTTCTCAGCGCTTAATTATTCAGAAAGATCCATGATACTTTCAGAACCCTCTTGGATGAAATACCTCCTGCAAGCCCCTTAAACATATCATGTTGTATTTGGTCATGATTTTCTTGTTGCTGAGATCTACTGTGTACAATGTTTGCCCAGACTGCTGGAGAACTGGCTTCTGTTCCCAAACCTCTGCTCTCTCATTTGGGCAAAACACTTCAGCTCTCCAAGCTTCTTTTCAATCATTTACTTTGTTTTCCTTGCAAAGGGAAACTTTAGTGCTTTCAGTGCTCCTGTACTTGGCAAAGTGAGGCCATTTATTGGGCAGTAACTTCAGTCCTACATAATGCAAGATCTGACGTTTTGAAAAGAGCAGGGCAATGGGAAAACTTGTCAGTATGTGCAGTCCCTAGCTCCTGCTTATTTTAATGTGATAAACCTCCACCCAAAATTAGAGCCTGGTGCACACAGAGACAGACTGCATTAAAGGTTTTATGTGTGAGTCAAAGGCTGGAAGAGAAAAAGGATAATACTCTGTTTTACACACAGGAACAGATGCACAGACACACTTTGCTCAAAGTTATACAGGAAATTTATGGCAGAGCCAAGAACTGAACTGAGATCGGTCATAACCACAAGTCTGGCCTTCCTCTAAGTGCTGTTGGCTTTATCTTGCTGGTCATGTGAGCTGAATTGTCTCCCTCAGTATTGCTTCCAGTGCTCTCTATCTCTGTGTTCCCTGTGAGAGCCTGTTTTTCTTCAAAAACCTAGACAAATGATAGAGAACAGTGACATCTGTGGAACATGTTGTATTTTAATTAATATGAGATCAAAAGTGAAGTATAACTTAGTGAAATTCCAGGGAATTCTATCTAAAACTTTACCATATTATCTGGCTTTTCTATTTTTAACCTGTTTTAAACAGAGTATATGGCAGTCTTTGAAATTATCACAGAATTGCCATATCCATTCCTACTAGAAAATGAAGAGATGATCTTGACAATGGTCTCCATAAAATCTGTAAAAGCCAGTAGGCAACGATTTTTGTAATTCTTGTGTATTAAAAGTCAGTGATTGTGCTGATACCCTTGGCTTCAGCCCAGAATAAATGAGGAACAATGGGACAGGCCATAATTAACCACCACCTAAAGCTTTTATTGTATGTGTTGTGGAGTACCCTTTGGTAAGTGCTGCTTTATTGACAGTAGAAGAAAAAGACTTTAAAATCCTTCTTGGTTTCTTTTGGGATACTTAAAACAGCACCAGCACCAGTTCATTCCTACACCCCTGCCAACACGGAGCCTGCGAGTCGCCCTCCCTGGGTAACAGACGACTCCTTTTCCCAGAAATTTGCACCTGGAAAATCCACCACCACTGTCACAAAGCACATCCTTCCAAGGGGTGCTCCAGTGCCATCTCCTGCCACAATTTCTGCTTACCCGCCTCCAGTTTCAACTTCTTCCCAGCCCCCTGGATTAGCCCGGGGAACAGTTCAGAGGGCAGAGCGTTTTCCAGCCAGCAGCCGAACTCCTCTCTGTGGGCACTGTAACAACATCATTCGGTAAGGTTATGGGCCTTTGAAGAGGGATAAAGCAGGAAAAAAAGGATCAGAGAGACTGATTATTGTACATTAATATACAGTTCCAGAGCCTAAGACTGTTTAATTACCCAGCAGGGATGTCTGTTGTCTACTTCATTAATTTAACATTTCCAGAGCTCATTTTGTTGTTGTGTGGTTCACTTTTTATCACTGCAAAATTCTACATGCTAATTGTTTGGTTCTTGGATGCTGCAGCAAATCCCTGCTTGATTTTAAATAGGTTTCTGGTCCTAAGGTAACCCTTTGAAGGAGGTTCATGCAACTTAATTGGGAGAGTTAGGGGGCTGAGGGCAGAGGGGGGGATTGGGGAGAGAAAAGGAACGAAGCATCATTTTGGAACAGCAGCCAAATGTAATTGTTGCTTTTGTGTCTGGAGAAAGATAATGCCTACACTATTACCAGTGATTCACAGCATGCCTCTCCCTTCTCTCCAAATTCATTCTGCTGGATCAGTGCCTACTGTTACCCTGTGCACTGCTATCCAACTTTAAGTAATCCACATTTAATGACAGTCTTCCCCACTAAAAGGAGCTAGTTTGGTGATGTGGAACTGCTGATTATTGCCCTTTATATATTCTGGAATGGAAATATTCCAGTAATAATCACTATATCTAACTACAATCACCAGAGTCAATCACCAAAATGAATTTAATGTGTCTTCCACATAATGAAACAGCAAGTTGTCACCTGATAGTCCGACATTTCTAGAACATGCTGCATGCAGTGCTCTCAGACAGAAAGAAGGCAGGACACTTTAATAGCTGTTGTGAGGTGTGAGAGTATAAGGTTGGAAATTTGCCTGTTATTTCATGCTTTCAAATAGTAGCATTATCTTCTGTTGCCTTTGGCCTTTTCCTCTTGTCTTTGCATCTGCTTACAAAGACCACTTATAGCAGTGCAGATATAAAACAATTGATTTTTCCAGCAGTTGTCTGTAAATGCATTGTTTGATACCAAACAATTGTGAAATGTTTAACCAGTCTTGAAATAGTCTTGAAAAAGACTTCTCTTCAGGTTTCTGAATGTTATTTTAATACGCACATCATGGGTGCATATTAAATCTCATGATTCAAGTAGCTTCTTACATCTGTACATGGTATCTGACAAAGTGGGTTTGCAATCAGGGTCATTCAACCTTCTTTTTGCAATACAAATAAGACAATTACAATTGTTTCCAGGGGTCCTTTCCTGGTAGCCATGGGTCGCTCTTGGCACCCAGAAGAATTCAATTGTGCTTACTGCAAGACATCCTTGGCTGACATGTGCTTTGTGGAGGAGCAGAACAGTGTGTACTGTGAGCGCTGCTATGAACAGTTCTTTGCACCAACCTGTGCCAGATGCCACACTAAGATTATGGGGGTAAGAGAATGAGATTAACCCTTTCTGCAACTGTGTGGATCCCTGAAATAGTGAAATCGTTTAGACTGTAAGCAGTAAACGTAGATGTTTTATTATTTTGTCCTTTTAAGACTTATTTCCCAGCTTGTTGATTGTTTCAGAATAAGAAACATAATATTTTGTAATAATTTTTATCCATCTGAAGGCTTGGATATTTCTGTACCTTTTTGACCTCATAGACAGAATATGTAATCCAGATGCCATCTCACTGAGTGTGAAATAAGTAACACTTTCTGGATAGTTTTTTTGCTACCTGATCCACACTATGTTGCTTTTATCTCTCTCTTCCTTGTAGTAAGAGACTTGAACTGGGTTTTTATTTCTTATACAGGACTTAGTCAAAATTTCAGCAGAGAAATCAGTGGTGTTGGGAAGAGGCCCATTGCTCTTGCTGCACCTCACTGTTAGTTAGCAGCACAGCTGTTGAGCTGTGCTTCTTATAGTTAAGAAAATACAGAATAAATACAAAGATCTGAATTCCACAAAGCAAAAAATGCCACTTTTGTCTTAAAGGACTTATGTACAAGTAAATGTACAATTCCATTTGCTCTCCAAGCACCTTAGATGGTGGTGAGGTTGGGATACCATCAATAATTTTAGCAGTGTTTTTATGCTTGCATTTCTAGTGAATGTGTGACTCGAAGAAGTAATGAGTCCCCACACTGGTTTTTCACTGCTTAGTTGTCACCTTTTGGCACCTGTCTAAATGTTGGCATTACAGATGCTCTTCACTGCAACTGCCAGTTAGCAGTGGCAGCATCAGATATTGATGGTGAAGCTCTGGCTCCAACAAAGTCTCGTTTGCTAATGCAGCAGAAGGAGTAATTTATAGCAGAGTGCTGACTTAACCTACCTAATGAATGCTGGCAGAAATCAGTTTCCCATTATGGATTTTCACCAGGAAAATAGCAAAGATGCCAGCTGCCTCTATTTATATTAATAAGGTTTCTCAAGCTATTTTTGCTTCTTACCTCACAGAGGTTCATAAATGGATCCAAACCTATTTATCAGTGATAGTTGTTTTGCAGACAGTAACAGAAGTTAATGAATCTCAAATGGTGATCTCTAATGAGATATATGGCAAATCTAAATTAGACTTATTTTGTCTATTCACTGTATTGAAAGCATGAAGGAGGACTTCAATCCATTTTGTCATAATCAATGGACATTAAAAACAATCTTTAAAAGTGAATGAGAGTCTATGTGTATGATTGGAAGCAACATCAAATAGGATCTAGCTTCTCAGCTGGTATAAATCAATGCTGTTTCACTGAAGTTAACAAAGTTAATTTACAGCAGTTATGCAGCTGGCCCTTTGAAATCTGGGCTGTTGGGCAGAGATACACTGACAAACATCATCATGGCTACATGTAAGATTGACAAATTAGCAGGTAATTGTGTATCAGAGCCCAATACAGCAGCTTTTGGACTTGGAAGACTTCTGTATTGCAGAAAAATGAAGCAGTGATAGAGATTTCTCCATAATGGACAGAACTAAGAAGCTGGTAAAATCTAGATCTACTCAGCAGAGGAGAACTTAGTTGCACAGAATTGGGGGTTTTGTGATAAACACATGGACTAGGAACAGGATTCATTTTTACTAATCACATACGTTACAAGAACATTTCCTTTTTTTTTTTTTAGATTTTTACATTGGTTTGTGAATCATTCTTGTAGAAGGGTAAAGAAGTTGCTACAGAATCTAGATTCTTTTGAAGCAACAGACTTTCACCAGTTACTCCTGTTCTTAGAAAATTACTCTTTGAAATTTATTTAACAAACAGTACTCCTTCATTGAAGACTTTTTAACACTGGCTGTGTTAAAACAAAAGAGAAAATAATCAGAATCTTTGTGCAGAATCCTTCCTGCAACAGCCACTGGGCATGTTGACACAAACTTTTGGCTGAACCATGTTGTTTAGCTTTGGCAAATACATTGTTCTAGAAAGCTTGTAGTCCTACTTCCTCTTTCTTTCCAAAAGGGGTCAAATTTCTGTCATAATTCTTTCTTTTGAGGAGGGGAATTGGCTGATACAGAAGGGAAGAATTTAGAGCATCTCTGCCTCGTGTTTGTTCTCCAGGAGATAGTTTCAGGGCTGGCTATTCTGCTGAAGATTTTTGTTTGTTTGTTTGTTTTACAGGAAGTGATGCATGCCCTAAGACAGACTTGGCACACAAGTTGCTTTGTCTGTGCTGCTTGTAAGAAGCCGTTTGGGAACAGCCTGTTCCACATGGAGGATGGGGAACCTTACTGTGAGAAAGGTATGGCAGTCTGGACAGTTCTGCACAGCAATTGTGTGCTTCACGTTCATGGAAACAGCACAAGAATAAAGCAGCTGGTGAACAAAATAGTATCAGTTACCCATCCAGCATGGATTTTGTTTCCACTCTCCACATATACAAGTGTATGTGTTTCTGTATTTTTCTCCAGTTTATATGAGACAATGGCAGAGCACTGGTCTTTGCCTCAATGTCCACAATGCCTTCCCTCACTTCTCTCCTTTATGTATTATCATACTTTGCATTCCTTTCCCTACACATCTGCCCTTGTTCCATTTCCCTCCTTGGTAGATTCTGCTCACCAGAAATGAAAAATTAGTCTCCTAGGGCTGCCCACAATCCCTCTGAGTTGCTGGAGTTGTGACCTCTGATGCTGCTGCCTCACCCTAGAATTTTCCAACCAACACTTACGAAAAGATAGCTCTGCACAGATGTGCAGCACATGGTAGTGCAGATTTTGCTTCCTGGCTGCTGCAACAAACAAACTGTTTCTTGCCAACTAAGAAAAGAAAAGGCCATGTTTTCCCAAAATGGTGCTTGCCATGCAAATATGTTGCCTGACATAGTCAGGAAGGAGGTTAAGGTTTAAGTGATATTCCCTCTGTATTCCCTTTGTGCATTCAGTGAGTTCCTGGCCAACTTCTCTCTGGAGATTCTTTCCTTATGGTTATGCAATTCAAATTTTACAAACCACAGTAGCTCTTAGTGAAGAACAAAAACCATATGGCAGGACTGACTGGGTACCTATCCTTTAAAATTGGAGGTTTTGTTGGAACATCAAATAATTCTCATGAATTCCATATACCTTAGGAATTTCCACTAATATTTTTCAGTGTCAAGCCTTTTCAAATCACACTTGATAAAGATGTATTAATTATCCAGTGTGGGTTTCCATAATGTTCTTTCTTTATACAAAAAGAACATTAATCCAGGCATGGAAACTTGTAACATTCCCTTGTCATTAGACTCTTTTGTACAACCATATTTGTCCTATGAATAGATTCCACATATATTATAGCTAATTTGAAAGTAATGTGAGAAATATAACTTCAAATTCCATTGAATTCGATTTCTTGTATGTCTTCTACATTTGTGATGATAAATGTCATACTAATGGGGAGTTTTGGACTGAGTTCATATTTAAATAATGAAAGAAAAGCAAATTTCAGTAAGAGTATTTCAGTAAATGTAGTAGGAAACTGCAAAAACGATCAAAACATTCATTGTTTTGAAATGTTCTCTTTCTCTTGGACTTAATATGATTATGTTAAGAGTTTGCTCTGAGTTTGCTTTTTGTTTTATTTTAGATTACATTGCTTTGTTCAGCACAAAATGTCATGGCTGTGATTATCCTGTTGAAGCTGGAGATAAATTCATCGAAGCTCTTGGACACACTTGGCATGACACCTGCTTCATTTGTGCTGTGGGTTCTACAAGAAATACTCTCATTCCTTTATACTCCTAAATTGTGTAGTAACATCAGAAAACCTAAAAGCAGCAAAAACTTAACATATGCTTAAGGATGCTGAGGGATGGAATTTAATTTTTTACTTCCATTTGGAGAAGTATAGGAGTAATTTTTCTTCACCTCCATAACTTTCACTAGAATTATGAAATTTGACTGTCATGAGTGTTTTCTAATAAAACATCCAGTTTTAAATAGTACATACAGCCGTACAAACCACTATTACTATTTTTCTTTCCAATGTTTGCCAAATAAAGATAAAGCAAGAGTGAAAATAAATCAACACCATACTGAACAGTATAACCATAATTTTACTTAGAAAGCAGTGAAGTTTTTATTTCCATGCTGAATTCTTGTTGAAACTTGCAAAAATAAGTCTGTTTAGACAGCATAGAAGTTGGTCAAACTTTTCAATCTGTGGTGTGCACATAGCTCTAGAGTGTAGCCCACATATTCCCATACTCTGCACATAAAGCAGAAAAATCCATATGATAAACAGGACTTTCATCTGGTTCTAGTACCACTGAGCAACTCTGCAACATATTATTCCTAAAGTAATACTATCTAGAATCTCTAATTAGCTAAAAATAATATGTTGGCCACACCAAACTGACAGTGACAATTCCTAATGTTCAAGTCTAAAATTTAGGTAGAATAGTTGAAATTATAGAAATGTTTAGAAATATCTGAAGCTAAACTAGCTTTGCAAAAAAGTGTCTTGTGAAAATTGAAGTATTTTGGAACCAACACTAACAGTGTTCTAACACCGAAAAGAATATTAAGCAAGTTTCCTTCACAAGCTAACAGCTCTTTATCACTTATAAATATTGACCACTTACAAAAATACTTTCTCTGAATATTTCATGTTCTTTTTTGCTTGTTTGCCCTAGCTACTACGTTTTCTGTGGAAGAGATAGTTTTATTATATGTTGTTAATATGCAATTATCACTGTCAGGGTCTTTTTAAGGACCTAACTTTATTTCTTTCAGTGGGTTAAGTCAACAGCAAATCAATCCATGGCTCCTAAAGACCAGCAAAGAAATGCATGGGCAGAAGAGCAATACAGCTGAAACTAATAGTCACATCTTTCTCCCTTTTTCCTAAATTATTCCTGATTGCATTTATTGTTAATTCTAGGTCTGCCATGTGAATTTGGAAGGTCAGCCATTCTATTCCAAGAAGGACAAGCCACTGTGCAAGAAGCATGCCCATGCCATCAATGTTTAAAAGAAGAGTTGGTAGTCAGTAATGCTGGGGTAAAACAGATGACTAACTGGGCAATCATAAAGTTGATAACAATGGCTAGCATTTCTCTCGGTAAAAGCTAGAAGTTGGTACTTCTCAAGTTTAACTTTATCCTCTTTCATAAATGCAGAGCGTGCTTTTTGCAAAGTTCGTATGAAAACCTACAGTGTTAACAGTCAAAACCAAATGAACTAATGAACTAGTCTATTATTAGAGCAACAGCTGGGGAAATATTGAAATTAACTAAAAACTTTAATATAAAAAGTAATGTGCAAATATAGTTTGAAGTTAACTACCCACAGCAGTTTTACTGCTTAGACCACACACTGGTGTTTGAAAACAACTGGAAAAATACTTCTGTATTAAGTCACTTTCTTTCACAGCAAGAATGAGTAAGTGCCATATATACAGTCATCTGTAGAACCAAAGGACATAGCTTTCAAAGGGAAATAAAATAGATTAGGGCTTCCTCTAGGAAAAGTGAGTGCTATTCCATTATATTGTGGTGCTACCTCATAGCATCAGATATTTTAGATTCTTTCCAAATAACAAGTCTGCCTTGAATCCATACGTAGCTGGGAAGCCTAGGTGATAGTCCATAACAGTTTGAAAATAAAATGGTTGGGTCAGCCTTGCTAGTGCACTTGGCTTCTATGTGCACAGTAGATAATTCACTTTCAAATCATAAGGGAAAAGGACAACTGGCTTTCTCCTAATTGCTCTTACATTGAATAGACTAGATCTGGCTGGAAAGGCCAGCTTTTAATTCAAAACCAGTTTTCCTATCTTCCTGTGATAAAAAAGAGATTAAATCTTACTTTGGTTTCTAATTCCCACTGATATTAGAGGGAGGTAGGAGCCTACAGCTAGACCTTCACACTGGTAAGCACAGAAGAACCACATCCATCTAGCACAGCTAGGCTGTGGGAAATAACTTGCAAAAGTTCCCCACTCTATCCCACCCAAGTAGTAAAAAGGCTTTTTTTCCTGTAGTGTATGAATGTTGATCAAAAATTCATAAGGCACATACTCTTTATTGCTTTTCTTAGTTTAAGTGCAACACAACATGAATTGTAGCAGTATTTGCCATTGGAAAGCAGTAGCTGTGTTCCAACAGTGAGGATAACCATACAGTCATCTTTTCTAATAACCATACAGGTATCTATCCTAATAGTTTGAGAACAACTTTCAAGTTAGTCAAACAGTTCTTTATAAAACTCCTTTTTTCAAATAAGCAATACTTGTAGTACTGATTATACTTTTGAATTTTTGAATATCAATGACTTTTATATTGGAGACAGCAGTTCTGTCTGATGGACTTAAGATGGAAAGTCTGATCACCATTCAAGCTTTATTAACTCGTTTAAGTGAGAATTATGATGTGTGTGTTGAAAGCTTGCAGTACTGACAGTTTTGAATCAGTACTTCTGAGGCTGAGGATGCTTTCTGTGGGCCACATGCTGGTGCCATCTGCACCTATTTTACCTTGTGTTCTGAGTGGCAAAAAATTATGTAACATTGTCTGTCTTGTCCCTCCCATGGATAATTCTCATTTTATTTGTGTGTCTTTTAAGGGATAAAAACCTATCCAAAGCTTGGGGGGAGGAATAAATGAATTTATTTAAGTTAAGTTAGCTGCAGGCAGTCTGCATCTTGGACAAAAATAACAACCTGAACTGCCTGTGGCAGTTTTGATGTGTATGACCTGTATTTATTCAGCAGGTATCTTAGTTTTCACTGATCTTAGCAGTGATCTGATCTGAGTTGCTATGGGGTCAGATTTTTGTATGCATGAATTATTCTAAAACACTAGTACATTATATGCAAAGCCTTTTTTTTCTTTTTTTTCTTTTTTCTTTTTTTTTTTCTATAAGCAAGCAAATTTTCTGTTTTCAGGCGGTGCTGGGCTGGTGTGAATATGGTCCCATAGATTACAAAGTCGAAAGATCTGGCTCATAATATTCTCCAGAGGAATAAATCATAATTATGGAAGTTAAATATTTTTTCCACTCCTATTTGACTTCATTAAATACATATTCACACAAGTGAGAAAATTCTACATTTAATTTTTCTGTGCCATTCAACAAAATGCTGTTTATTATTAACAGTTATTTGAGAGAATTCACATCATCTCTATACTGAGACTTCATAGAAGATATTCTTTAGGCAGATTTGTGTCAGTGTTGGCCACTGACTGGGGCTAACTCTGACTGCAACATCAGAACTGGGAGTCAGTTCTGGCTCCAGGGGAAGGGCTTGTGATGGATGCTCAGGAGAATTTCATGAAGTCTTTCACCTCTGATCTTCATGTGTTTATATGTGTGTCTCATTCTCTCCTCTGCCTTCCCCCTCAATGTCCCTATAAGATTTCTCTTCACTGGCAGCAAGAAGGATAAATCATTTTAGGCTCTGGCCAGAGATGTTGGGCTGCAGCTTAGGGAGGAGTACAGTCTGTGCAAAGCTGCCGGCAAGCAGCATGGCTGCGGCTGGACTTCCTCAAGGTCCCCGCTGAGGCCAGGCTGGCAGCTGAATTGGCCCAGGTCAGCCTGGAGTTACTGGCATGGGTGTGGGAAACGGAGCTTGCGGTGCGGGGAGGGGAGGCTGCCATGACAGAAGGAGAGCGCCTGAGGCAGCGGGAATGCAGGGGCTCTGCAGGCTTCGGGCTGAGTGGGAAAAGATGAGGCACTGAGGAGACAGGAAGCCCTTCCCGAGGCTGGGGTTGGAGGTGAGGAATAGCCAAGTAAGGCCAGTTTCACCAAGCTGGCATGCCAGAGAGTTGGGGTGGGGGACAGCCAGGATGATTCACTGCAGTCAGGGAGAGGGCTTCAAGTAGGAAATTAGAGTAAAAATAGCTCACAAATGAGAGATGGTTTGAATATGTACAGAAGGGGTGAGCAAGGATACAGTCTGGTAAATCTGAAGTCTGGACTGCCGGAAAGGGAATGCAGTGTATGTAAGCAGAGCTGAGCTGGCTTGCAGGGTGGCAGCAGTGAAGGTGCAGCAGCACAGACTTCAGTGGGAGCTGTACTGGCTTGAGAGAGTCCTGAAAATTTCCTTGGGCTGAGAACCGGCACTGAGCACATGCCCCGACTCCAGCTGGTGCCAGAGCAAGTGAGATTAAAGCTAGTTTACATATCACTATAAGGGGTGCAGTGATATCTCTGAATGAAGAACAGAGATACCCTGAGGATTATAATGTAAAAAAAATTTCTTGTTATGACTTGTGCTGCTTCATAATATGGTCCAAAACTAGGGAATCCACATACCCACGTACCCTTGATATCTATATTAAGATATAATTTTTGCACATATCTGAACCAGAAATTTGTGAATAATAATGTAGCATTTTAATTTTCACATGGGTAGAATACCACATAATTGTTGCTACTCTTCTGCTATGTCACTTTTGTGATATGAAGAGGGTAAAATGCATATATATAATAAAATATATCTCTAAAATTCAGAATACAGCCTTTTAACTATCACTGAAAATAATATTGTACAAAAATATGCAAGATGAATAATGTGTACTTGATTATGTTTTATGTCTTGTAAGAAATGCCTGGGACAGACAAGTCCTAAGTTCTTCTGAATATTTCTTTTCATTCTAATTAATGTGAGGTTTTATCCAGTAAAACAAAGATACTGTACCTCTGAATGATCAATAAAAAAAGATCAGTCTTTTGTATAACTGTGTTCAATAACTTTTCGGTCAAAGGAATCAAAAGCTTTTTAAATCTTTTCTCTCTTTTGGTGTTCTTTTTGCAGAACAGAGCAAATTAAATGTTTCCAAAAAAGGCTACTTTTATTATCTGGACAAAATAAAACAGTCTTAGGACTTTTTTTCATTAGTTTTTACTATACTGGATTCACACATTACACAATTCTAAAATCAATTCAAAACAAGGAAAAATATTTTTCCATTGGTCCTTCAGTGGTCAGTACTTTGGGTGAAATGTTTTGCTGAACATTACTTGTATTTATGTTTCATAATGTGAATGTCCACAGCACTGAACACATTCATTAGTGTCTAATGCTGGGCACACTAATGTTTGTTTGCATTACTCGTCTCCTGGTAGTGGATATTAATTTGTTCAGTATTTATAAACATGAAAATTTGAAACTGAGTGATTTATTGCTTGCAGTGATCATATATTAGAAGTCTAGGTTTTATAATATTTTGACATATTGACTTGATGCCGCAAGTGCCCTTGCTTTTAGATAGATATTTTTTCCTAAGTTCCTAGTTATTTCAGAACAGAATGTCTGATGGTTTATGAGATGTGAGTAATTATCTTGCATGGGTTATCTGTGCCAACATGAATAAAACAGTCTAGTAATAAAAGCAATGTGCAAGTACAGTTAAAACTTTATGATTTGGGTATATTTATTAATATGCCATGTGAACAGCTGACAGCTTTCAGCCATGTAATATCAGTAAGAAAGCATACAGAAACTTGTACTCTCTACTTCAGACCTGAAAATAAAAATTAAAAGCATTGGTTTCAACTTTATTCTATATCAGTCTTGAATATTTTATTGACCAAATAATGCTGTTTTAAGCAAATATTAGTGTGTTTAAAATATGCAGTCTGCTAAGAGTACATGTTGTAACTTAGCAAGACCTGGATCATCCCAGACCTTATTGTGTCAACAAATACTGTTTATAGTAAGTTTGTAAGGAGTGAGTAAATTCTGTCTTCAGTTGCATTGATGCATCTGCAAACAAAGTTTGACTACATAAGTTCAAGTAGGTGTTCTTCCATTTCTTAGCAAAAATTATTTAAAATACACAAAATGTTTTAAACACTCACCGAGCTCTAGTGCTAAGAAATTTGTACAAATGAAAGGATGACTTCATATAACAGTGTGTTTTACAAAAACAGCCAGTTTGTGCATTCCTGTTCCACACCCCTCAGAAATGCAGGCATTTTAGAGATACAACTAAGTATATTAAACACAATTAAGAAGTTAGATGATAAATGGACAGAATTAGATTTAGATGCCATTACCAAGTACAGCATCACAAATCACAACTTTGTGCACTTTAGATTTTATTTTCCAGCCCTGATTTCTGTTTACAATGTGCACGAGGAAATGCAATTGAAAAGAATGCCCAGAATGTACACAGTATTTTATCAGATAAAAATGGCTTTTTTCAGATTGGCTGTCCTGACCTTTAACCTCTGCACAAGACAGTGCTTCCCAAACTGTGCACTGTGATCCCTGGAGAGCACAGTTGTTGGAACTGGAAGCAAAAGAGGCATAAGCAGAGCACCATGCCAGCTGACAGGGTGGAAAAAGTGAATCGAGCAAAGTTCATTAGGAAAGGACATGGTGCAAAATGCAAGTGTATTAAGGGATTCTTAGCAGAGATTCTTAAAGAGAGATTATTGCTCTGAAGAAAATGGTGATTTCAAAAGTATAGGCTTTGGCATTGTATCCCATTCCCACCCCAATCGTGCATCTTGAATTCAGCAAGTTTCTGTTGATCAAGAAAGGAAGGAATGTGTGAATAAGATTGCTGAAATCACTGTTGAATACACAATGAAATGCTTTGTTCTCCCAGGCAAATCAGAGTTATGGGTGAGATTCAGACTATATTCAGGCATAAATTCTGTGCTGTGTGCCTATGAAATATGCCCTTGGATAGCTGTTAAAATACAGTTCCTCCTCCTCTTAGGAAGATTACATCAAAAGAAAACAGTAACAAATGTGCGTTGTACTAATAAGGACTGTCAGGCTGAGTCACAAGAATCTTCTCTGAAATAAAGACAAGGGATTTTTTTTAACAAAGCTAAACTTTTGAAAAAAAACATTTTCCTTTAAAAGTTTCCAGATTATAACTGTTAGGGAATAATAAATTAGCATGCAAAAAGTATCATTAATACATCTGCCTCTATTACAAAAGTATTTTATACTTGTATATAATTACTATATAATCTTACTACTTTAGAAATCAGATTATTTTAATTAATGACAAAAAATGTTACAGAAATTCTGCTTCTACTTAGTTTTACTGTGCACAGTGTTACTGAAAAAGAGTTTAAATTTATTTTTCTTTTAATTAGAAGATATATACAAATATACAACCTTGAATTGAATGAAGGTGATGATTCTTCAAGTACTTGTGGAATGAATGCTTCTTGCTACACTAAAGCTAGAAAACTTGCTGTTCTAGATTGTTTTATTCTCATGGTGTATTAAAGAGGATGTTTTGGATTTTTAGGAGGTTTAATATCTATAGCCTTAATTAAAGATCTAATTTCAAAACAAAAGAATGATTTAGTGTTTCAATTATTTTAAGATATAATCATATGTAGACAGGAGAATAATGCTGGGATCGAGGTTTAGTTTTATTCAAAGAAATCTTCATGTTGACTAATGCAAGCATTCCTATATGCATGTATGGGACATTTATGTGGATTAAAACACTCAGAACTGAGATTCTGATTTCCTTTAAGTGGATGTGTTTCATACCTGCACTATTTGAGCCTAAATTGTTATATAGTCCATTTACTATATGTAGCTTAAGAATAATGCAAGAATCTAACTGTACATCAAGACTTGGGGTTTGTTATCTGTTAGGTATTTGTGCTTTATGAAGTAACAACTCCACAATTCTGATAACATAGGAGATGCAGAAGCAGAAAAAGGGGATGCTTTCCAAAAATCTGGCTTCACATAAAAAAAAGGATTTCAGGAATAAAATTTTTATTTGTGCATTATAAAAAAAGACCAGGTATTATTCTTTCACAACAGAATATTCTTCTGATGTCCCCTGCACATTCCTTGACAGATTTTCTTCCTGCTAATTTTTTCCTGTACTGATGCCAAGGATATTGTAAATTTCCCTGTGATTAATGCACATGCAGAGGCCTGACCAGAGTTCCTGTTCCTTACACAGGCCTGTAAGCTGTGGGGTAAAAGGTAACAGAGTGTGCTGTGCTGCTCATGTGAGTGTATTCAGCCCCCTGCATCCTGCAAATACTAGACTTCCTGAGATTTATTGTGGATACACAATATAGATGACACTAATTGAAAGTTTCTGCTTTATTGCATGTACACTACATGTTATCTACTTCTGGCCAAAAAGCCCCTGCAAGAAATCTGAAGTGCTAGCCAGAGATTTTGGTTCTAGCTGTGGCCTCAGATGGAGCATACCTAAATCTAAACTGTGCGGTTATAAAAGAATGGCAGAACACAGTTTGCCTTTGAGATTGTATTCCCAGTGCCAGCTGCTGCAGCAAAAGGATAACAGGGCTCTTCTGTGGATGGTGATTTTCTGCCATTTTTATTAAGTAAAGCAGTTTCTGGAATGGGAGCTTTTCTGAGCTGCCATTCTTCTGTTACTGTATCATGACACCAGTCTGAATTGAAACTTGCAAAGGTTTCAGTTCATTTGGCAAAATTTACTTATTCTCATAGTGAAGGACTACACATTTTCTACATGTAACTTACTCATCTTTGTGTTAGATATCCTGTAATGTATTGGTGGAAACAGTCTGGTGGTGAAAGGTGACAGACTGCCAGACTTCTGGGACAGGAGACACATCCTGAGAGATTAAATTCTCAGAGTCAAATACAGAACACATTATCCATCTTTTACAGACTTGCATGGCTGGCGCTTGGTGGAGACTTCGATGACTTCCAAAGCAGTCACAGAAGCTGCTTTCTGTTTAGAAAGTGAGAAAGTTTCTAAAAAGAAAGAGTCAGTGTTATTAAAAAGGAGATATTAAAGTAGTGTATATCCTTAGGGTCCATATTTGCCTATGTAGTACAACCTCAAACAGTTCTTGCACCTATGCAATTCTCACCAAAAAAAAAACCAAAAAAAAACCAAGCATAACAGAGGGCTGTTACTACTCCTCCCTATCTCTGGGTAAGAATCCTCATTCCCCTCCAGCTTAGGGAAATTCATTGGCACACAAAGGTATAAATTGCATCTCTGTGTGCCAGCTTCAGAGAACTGGGCCACAAATAACTTCAACTGAGATAGTTTTGTTCATTTCTTTTAAGGACGGAGAGAAAGATTGAAAGATTGTGCTTTTTCTGATCTTGTAACTTAAAAAATATTAACAAAACAATCCTTAAGTCAAAAAAGAGTTAAGTAAACATTTATTTTAGACTTTGATTATTAAGTGCAACTACTTAAAAGTGAACAATTACTATCAAAGGGGGCACATGCAAAAGTAGTAAAACAAGAAAAAAATGCAGGAGAGTGAAAATCCAAAGAAAAAGTAGCTTTTAGCATAACAATTAGCCACCCAATCAATCCTTCCTTTATTCCTTGCAGGGCAATTTATTGTAAGTGAATTAATGGTGAAACATTCAGTAATAGGCCTTGGGAAGGAAATAGGAGCAGTCTATCAGGATATCCTCTTTCCGCCCCAGAGTACCAATACTTTCAATTTTATATACAACGGAAGTAATTAATTGTAACACAAAGAAGCACAGCTGTATTTCCTGATGGTCACACGTGCAATAGCTGCTATTGTTTAGCATTCTGAGTATGTACAGTGGAAACTGTTCAACTGCTTGGAACATACTATATTCTCAGGGATTTAATTTCCATTAGAAGCTTTTGAATCCATAGTGGATTTTTAATATGCTATTATCTTAGATCCAATCCTGCATCTCTAATCAGGTAATTTTTTGCTGATGCCAGTGAGAGTTTAAACTGTATTAAGTGTAGCTGCCAAATGAGGAGAGTTGCAGACACAAGCCAATTTCTTATTGGAAGGAAAGGGAGTTATAGACTATTTTCTGGGATTTGCTTTTAGCTGTATGAGTTTAACTTGTTCAAGTCACAGTTTCAGTTAATATTCAAGTACCTTACAGACTAAGAGAGAAAAGCTTCATTGCTATGCCTTTATAATATATAATAATATAATAATAATTATTATTTATAATAATATATTTTCAGACATTTTAGCTGAAATACGAGGATATCCTTTTATTATTTTGTAGACCTATATTGGTTTCACTAGAATATGAAAAAAGAAGGGAATGAGACTGTTTTCCTGCACTTACTCTTATTTAACAGCAATTTATTCATGTTTAAAGATATGTTTAGACTGAGAAGAAAAAAGGAAGTGATGAAATTATTTCGTGCATTTCTCTTGTATAGGTTTCAGATCTGTTTTGTTTTAACAACTTGGAAGAACAGAGCATTTTTAGTCTCATAAATGTCCATCTTTGTAAATCTCTACAGTACCCACTCCTACAGCTGCCAGAAACATATCCACTTGAATCCATGCCTCCTGAGGACAAAGCTGTTATGCAAACTGAGACAGAAATTTTCTGTATCGACAAGAATTCACCTTGTGTAACAGCAGGTTTTAAAAACATTTATGCTTTCAGCATTGCTCTGGTTTCAGGACAAAGACTGAGCATCAGGCTTAACAGAGGAACTCTTAATACAGTGTGAGTTTGGATCTAAGGATTATTCAAACTTGTAAAACAAATACCTCTTCAACAAAAGGTGGAGGAACACAAACATTTAGCTTCTCTCTGAGTATAATTCAAACTTCCTTGTAGGTCATTTGGCACCACTGACTGATAATTCAGAAGAAAAATTTTAAAATCAACACTAAATACTTAATCTTCTCTGAGCAGTTAAAGACTTTTGGGATTTTATGTGCATCCATCTAGGGGAAAACATATTATTAATTCTCCAAACTGATGGGAGTGAGGCACCCCGGTGAAGCCTCTGCTGAGCCTACAAATATTTTCTTTTTCTGTGATAAGACTTTTAATGCTCTGGCTTTAAGAAAAACAAAGTAATTTGTATTTAAAAGGAGCATTATCTCAGGGTTTATTACAACCTACTGAGAAGACTGCAACAAGGGGTTTATAAATGTGAATCCATAAAAACAAAATCATACAGCTCAACTAGGCACAGGAAGAAAAAACAGAAAAAGCAGCAGGAAGTTTGGTTCTTGACTGAGAAGATGTCTCCCAGAGCAAAGTGCTCCCATTACTGCAGCCCTTTGCCACAGCAGGGGAGTCAGTTCCCCACAGCACAGCTCAGGGAGGAATCAGCTCCCATCCTGCATCTGCTGGGGACAGGTACAGCCGTTGTGTCCTGCTTCCTCCATGGTCACCTACACAAGGCTGAGGAAGAGTCTCCTGCAGAACCCCAAGACATGCCAAGTGCTTGAGCTGTGGGAACATTTCTCCTGTTTCCTTGTGCCCATGTTCTGCACATTGAGCTGTTATTCCTTGGATTCTTGCCACAGTGCTCTCCAATGCTGCCCCATACTCAGTTACACACAAGGGTGGTCGGACTCAAGGTTGGACATGGCTTGCCTCTTTAATACCAGTGATCCACTGGCAAAAATTTTTTAAAAACACCTTTCTTCACAGATTTGACTCTGCCTTATTAAATTAATTTTGCCTACATTTAAAACACTTAATAAAATCCATGACTTTTGTAAGTAACAAACAGCTGAATAAATTTATAATCAAAAGAATATGCTTTCAAGTAAAATAGTTCTGAAAAAGAGACAAAGCCAAATTCATGTCACATTAAGTGAAATAATTGTGTCCCTGGCTGAAGGGCAATATTCTTTAAATATGTAACATGGGGTATTAATTTTTGTAACAGTAACAGAGAAATACTCATCTAATTGCAAACAATTCTCAAAAATATACTTGGACCACAGACTTGAGACATGTGAATTCCAGAGACTGAAGGGAAGAAGGCTCTACAAAGATCAAGTCCTATCACATGGCTGACCTTCTCCCTATATATACCTCTTTGTTCTTTTGATATTCCAGTTTGTAGTTCCCTAGTGATTCCAAGAACTAGTAAGAAATTCCTGGAGAGAAAAATAAAAATGAAAGCAGCTGGAAAACTATCTGGATTTTTTGTAGTTTTTTGTTTGGTTTTTTTTTGTTTGGTTTTTTTGTTGTTGTTGTTTTCTTTAATACAGCTCTCTTCATCATGACAGTCCATTTTGAACTGCTTCTTCTATATCTTGTGTTAGGACACATCTCATCTTTGCCAAATGGCAAATGAACTTACATTTATTTTCTGATTTTCATACTTCAGTGTTTTTTACGGTGTTGCTCAACTAAAAAAATAAATACTTTGTATTACTAAACCTGGTGTATCTGAGTTTTTGCAGATTCCTAAAATCCTTGCCAGGTAAGATGTCTGCTCCTGCTAACTAGCTCACTGGAACCCTGTGTCCTTCTGAGACCCCATAACTTAAAGTGTTCACTTTCTGGTTTAAAAAGCTATCTATCTTGGTAGAGATATTGGAAATGTAAGAGCTGCACTGTTTTGAAAGACATCAGTATTTTCCATGTGCTGTTTCATCAGACATACATCACAATCTGAATACTTTCTAATGTCATTATGATTCATCATTTTAGATTAAGTCGCAGCTTGGTCTCCTGCAGCCAAAATATTATTATAATAAAATTTACTTTTGCAGACTTTATTTTGTGATTAAGACAAGGAGTTAACAGCCCTCAATAAGATGATGATTGCAGAGATGGGCATTACTTGCCATAGCAATACAAACTTCATCCTCAGCAACACTGTTCCTGACCTGACAGGGACAGTCACTTGTGGCTATCTTCAATGCCCAAGTGCCTTGAAAAGTTCTGGCTGAGACAGCAATTTCTGCAATGTGCAAATTTACACACCAGGAACTGGATAAAAAGAGTTGATCCATTTCACAAAAAGGGTTAAACACATTTCAAGGCTAGCAGCTGTTGCTAAATTCATGCATCCTGGATTGGAATCAATATCTAACATCTGATGAGCACTGGACTGTATTAGCACACATTATCACTGAAGAGATGCTAGCACTAACAGCTTTAATTCTGCTTGGGAGCACACACATGCATGTTGCATTCTTATTCCATATTGAGTGTCTATTCTGCTGCTATAACTTGATAGTACACAGAGTGTAAGAACAGCAGACGCATATTTTCCTTTGAAATTATAAACATAAGCATAGGAGTTTTGTATTGCTTGGCATGGAAGTTGTGATTTTGTCTTTCTTGCAGGCTGGCTTTTTTTTGGACACTGACAGATTTTTCTGGATGATGGTGATTGCAAAAAATTTTCCAAAATTCTAGTAAGACAGGACCTGCATTTTCAAATGCCTATCATCACAGTATCTGGCCACATACTATTATTAGGTGTGCCTTTACTTGCCTACATTTTAAACGAGTCTGTGAAGGTGATAGTTTTGAAGCACTCATCTAACAATCTGTGGGTAAAACACGTGTGAGCCAGAATGCAAAGCCAGTGCTCTCACCTTACATTCAGAAGTGACAACTCTGGAGTACACAACATTTACAAGTCCTATCTGATATTAGCATGCAAAAATGGAGCTACACTGTGGGGAGGTCAACAAAACAAGCAAGCCCATGTCTCCCACAATGCATGCACATGTGGCCATTTGACACCAATAAGCCAGATTGCTTCCCAACTGGTTATTCTCTAGAAAGAGTTTATCTGGGCAGGCATCTCCACACCAGCAATTACTGGTGTGTCCTGAAGGCCTAAAGAGTGTTTTGATGTGCAGCAAAGGGAAACCGAGTAGGTCCATATGATCTATGTAATCTTCATTTCCTGCTGTAGCTGGCTTTGTGTGCAAAGTTCTTCATGCAGAGTAACCAAGTGACAGGACAGGTGAAAGGACAGAGGACACCAGCAGCACAACTGCTATCACATTGTCGAGTGAAGGATTAAATACAGCAATTCAGGTGGGAGCTGTGCCGCCTGCCCGGTACGTAACACTGTCACCGGAGCTCCTTCTGCGCTGCTGCTGGGGGCCCTCACTTGAAGACAGACAGACAAATTATTACTTTTCCGATTTGTTCTAATGATAAGGACCTTTGAAATACAATGCAAATTATGGCCTTCAGTATCCTTATCAGCAAGCAGAGCAGCTCCTTGCAGAAGTTATAATGTATTTCAATCTAACTAACTGGGCATATTTATATAGATACAGGAAATGGAAAAAGCAAACAATGCTGTCCTTTGCAATGGAGATCTATCCCTCCTGTGGCACTGCAACGTCAGCCTTCTCAGAACTATTTTTCCACGAAGCCAAAAAGCCGGTGCGAGTCTCTCATTTTTCCCTACGCGGCTGCCACCATTGACTGCTCGCTGCCCTCCCCAGCTCACACGCAGCCCCCCTGAACTCCTATCAAAGGTGCTACGGTAATCCTGCACCCCACCTCCTCCGTGATTCCTGGCATCTTGTCCCCTTGACAGGGCACCAACCCCACCAGCATCTTGACGGAGCCTCCCGGCCCTGCAGCCAAATCGAGCCGCAGCTGCGCTTTTTTCGCGTCTTGACCCACTTCAAGGCCAGCAGTGCTCCCATGACACCGGCTCAACCACTTTTTCCCTCACACCTTCCTTCCCTTTCCTAGAGGAGCTTCTTCACAGGGAATGCGCTGGTGGGCGGCGGGGCAGGATAACGCCGGGGCCCGGGCGCCTAGCGATAAGCTGGCCCAGGCTGCGCTCCTGCCCGCGGAGGGGCTACTGGGGAGGAAAAGCCGGCCCGGCTGGTTCCTCCTAGCCAACTTTTCTTCCCGGGGAGCCCCGCCAGCCCTGCCTCCCCCGGCACGTGCTGATGGACGCGCGGGGGCGGCGGGCGCGCTCCCGGCTCCCCGCGGGACCCCGCCGCGCGCGCGCCCGGCTGCAGTGATTGGAATCCGGCTCATTCCCGCCCCGCCCCGCAAGGACGCGCCGGGAGC
>VWYI01042700.1:0-59159 GCA_013399455.1 Anthoscopus minutus | reverse complement strand
CGGGCCGAGCCGGGTGGGCGCCGCGGGGGCTGCGCGGGGCCCGCGGGTCCCTGCGTGGGCAGGGCCGGCGCGGCGCTCGCTGACCCTTCGTTCCCTCCCTCCTGCCTCCCTTCCCGGTGTTGTAATCCTGGGCCCCGTGCCGAGCGGCCCCAGCCGGAGTGAGCGGCAGCGCCCGTCGTCTTGGGAAGGGTACGAGGAACAAGGTGTTTCGCCTTCCTTTTGTGCGAGCCTTGAACAAAGCTGGACGCCGGCTCTCCAAATTGGTTTTTGCCGTTCAGCGATGTCAAGCAAAAAAAAGTGTGAAAGAATTATAACCCCAAATGATCGCCCGTACCATAGTAGTGAAAGATTGTGCTGTTGAGGATCGATTATCTACGCGGTTTTCATAGCTGATTACAAAATCTATTTTACAGGGTTCAAAAGCGCAAATAGCTTTTTACCACCTTTCAATCAACCACACTCTGATGTTGTTTTGGTAAAGTTAAGAGTAAATTCAGCAGCAGGGAATGGTAGTAAACTCTGGTATTTCCTTTCAGCAGTTGCCTGTTACTTTGTGTCAAGTTGTATGACGATTTTTCCCAGTGTAAATTCATTGTCCACCGAATTTCCATATTTTGTTCGCTGCTTAGGAGTGATTATCTTTGAGTTCTTTTATCAAGTTAGCACGCTAGGGATTGTTCAGGCCTTTTACCTGCAGGGATGGAAAAGCTGTTTTTGTAGATCAGGAAGACTCTCCCAAATTGAAAGGCTTGTTTGTAGTAGAACCTAGTCCTGGAATAAAAAAGTTAACGTAAGAGCAATTTATAGACAGATAATTTATCCAGTCTAGAGCTAGAAATACTCTACGCTGTGTCATTTGTAGCAGCCCGCATAAAATTCCTGCTGATAATGTATTGGTCATTTGGTCTTGCACTTTTGTTCTTTGGTAGCTTTTTCTTAGTTTGTTTATCACATTTTCTTTGGGGGGTGTGTGTAGGGCTGTGTTTTTTATATATATTTATATGAATAGGTACAACTTGGCAGGCTTCAAGATCTGGTTTGAAATTTTATGATGGGTCTCCTAATGCACCTGCAAGATTCACCTACTCCATAGTATGTCCTGCTGGCTAATCGCTTCCAGCAAGAAAGATTGTATGTGGCTGGATCTGAATTATTTTCTTCTCTTAAATTGTGAAGTAATTTAGTTTTGAAAGGGACCTCTGGATGTTATCTTTTTGAGCCTTTGTTCAAGTTAGAGCAGAAAGCTCTTGGTAAACTGCAAGCCTGAAATGCATGTTAACTGTAATTCACTGATTAAAGACATGTTTACTAAACCAGTATGTAGCTAGAACACAGACTCTTAAAGCCTGTGTGGGACCCCAAATCCTAATGTTTTGGATGCTTCTCTGCAAGATCCTCAAAGTGAAAATTGTTACGCAAATTAAAAATACTGAATATGGTGGAGTGTGTAAGTGATACGAGAGCTTTTGCTGGATACCAGATCTGACGTACAGAGCTGCAGTAGCTTCTTTGGTAAATTGCTGGAAAACACATATGAATGAAAGAGACCAATCAATATGTGTCAGAGAAATTGTTACCAAAGTTTCTTTGTCCTTATTTATTTCAAGCATCAGTTGAATCCTGTCTGGATACCTGGGAAAGCCTTAAATACTTCTTGATTCCTCAGTAAAAAGGGGGTGTATTGTCAGTGCCTGGGATTTCTTCACTTACCCTAATGTCATCTGTAAATAAATGGCAGAAGGAACTCAGTAATTTAAAAATATATCTCATCAGAGTCATATGTGGGTACAGATGGAATAGTTGAAGCCTTGTTTCCTTTGCCAGTATTCCCAAAATGCAGACCGTGGAGGCAGACATGGAGTGTGCCTGACAAGAAGTTTTTCCTTTCACTGTTGCTTTAGTGGTTCCACTTTTTCCTTTCTTGGACAAGATCTGCAGAACCCTCTGCAGTTGTCCCACCACAGTCGTGCTGACAGTCCCCAACTGCAGCGATCTCTTTTGTACCTTCCAGGATGTTTAGTGCTTTAAGGGGAAATGTGATTTCTTTCTACCTTGTTTTCTTGCAATCAGTTAAAGGTTTCTGTGAAAGCTGTTGAGGATTCACTACTCTCCAGCAAAAGTCACTAGACAAAGCAGTTACTCCTTAAAATGCTTAAAACTGACAATGAATGTTAAAATTTGCCCTGCTGTGTTGTGTCCTTTAAGTCACACTAGGTGATTCTTGGAACTGGGTAAAAGGTTGAAACAGTCACCTCATTTTTCTTGTTTTGTACAGAAAACATTTTTTTAGCAGTCTTGGTGCTCTTATGGAGCAGATCTACAGAATAGCTTTTTCATGAGGGATTTAGTCCAGAAACATCTGCATAGTACATTGTATTTGGGGTGTGTAAATTGCAAGAGGTTTAACTTGATAAAACAAATAGCTTGCCCACCACTGACCAGGAAATCAGGAGACAAGCTGCCAACGTGCCAGGATAGACTTTGCTGGGTATATTTACAGAGCATATTAGGTGTATTTCATGTCCATTTGCCTCTAAAGTAAAATAAAGCAATTATGCCACTAGTCTGCAATATATATTTTGAAATTCACTGTAGGAGGTTGGACACTGAAGTATTTTAGGTAGACGTATATTTGATATATTGAGAAGACCAAGAATTTCATTCATCTTGTGGTAGTGTAAAACCCTTGCATGGGTTCCTTGTTATGACCCCATTGGTTCAGCTGTACACAAATGGTGTGAGAAATGTAGGCATTCTGTTTCAGATTTATAATCCAGAGGGGCTTTTCATGCCATTTTTCTAAAGGGTATCTTGTAGTTGCCAACCCATTTCATTTGAATTCTCTGCATTACGGTTAGGTTTAGTACTGTTTAATGACAGTCTGGTTAGCAAAATTCAAAACAAGCGTTAGGGTAGGAAAATAAACTCTGGTTCATGACTGTGATAATATTAATAAGCTGTATAAGCAGGAGGAAAGAAAAAGCCCCAGTAAAGCCTTGTTGAAGGTCAGGTGTATCACCAGCTCTGAGTTTCTGCACTGACACCTGTAGTTGCAGTGAAAGTGATTGCCCTGGTGAAGCTGCCTCTGCCATCACCGCTCTGTGACCTGAGGTGGCTCTTCACGGGGGAGGGGAAAGTGCTCTGAGTATCCTGATGGTGTGAACTTTGAATGTTTTAAAAGATTATGATTAGACAAAAATATGTGTAGTAGCAATTCACAGAATGTGTACCTGCAACATGCAACTGTTCTCACGCTCATTTTTTCCTCAAAACAGGATTCCCCAAAATGCTGAGGAAAATATAGTGCATTTAAATGTAATTTGGGTCCTATGAGTTTCTTTGCTTCAAAAGGGGAAAAAAATCAGTATTATTAACTCAGCTCTGCAGTATTGTAGCTTAATTTATGTCATATAACACCAGCAATGCCATTTATGAAAATTTGGTATCACATACATTTTTGCAGTGTGGTTTCAGTCAACTTGTATTAGTTTAAAAAGTGGAAGCAACTAGCAATTCTCTTAGTGTATATATTCCCTTACTTGACTGTCTTGAGGAGAAAACTGTCAGCCTTGCCATGCTTTGGTTGATAAATACAAGCAGATGTAGCAGGGATAACTTAGAGAAATATCAAAGTTTCACAAGATACATATCAGGAAATAATCTGGTTTGTGGAAGCAATTTCCTTTTCACTGTTGCAGCTGTTGAAGTGATTTAATTTTGCTTTTCTTTTCTTGTTTGAAAAAAAAAAAATCCCACTTAGAACCATTTGTAGGCCTTTATACTTACTCTGTGAGAACCTGATCCCAAATTTGCCTTGAAGTTGGTGGACAGAGCTCAAATGACTCTGAAGGACTGAAGTCATCAGAGATTTCACTTATGCAGAGAATCAGTAGTCTGCTCATGAGATTTGTGCAAATGAGCACATTGTGTGCTCAGAGTCAGAACATCAGGGATATGGAAGTGGTGAATAAACTCAGATAAACTTTTCTAATTTAATCATTCTTTTACAATCCGGTGCTCTGTTGGAAATTCACAGTGCAGTGTTCAGACTGTTCCATGTGTTCTTGAAGGAGTATAAGGGGCTTGAAAAGGAAGCATAAACAGAAGGGTTGGGAGGAATTGTTCAGCAGGAATAATGGATACTGAAAATATGAAAAATTTATCATCTACTTGCCCCTTTATATTTGGGAATGAAAGAACTTAGGGAGTGGTATGAGAACAAGAGGGATTTGTTGGAAGAAAACAGTGAACCTCAGTGACTGGAAATGTGCGTGAGGAGACCACAAAGCTGGGTAAAATGTGCTCTTCCTGGCTGCATGTGCTTCTTGATGGAAGAGAAAATGATCTTTAACAGAATGCCTTGGAGAAGATTTTAGAAACCCTCCTGTTTCCCTCTCAGTGGTGTGCGAGGAGCAGCCCTTGCTGTCAGGTTTGGACAACTGAGAGTTAATTACAACACAGAATTGGGACAGGCACAGGGATGAACTGCCAGCTAATGAGGTGCAGTCGTTCTTCTCACTCTGTGTTTTGGGCCCTGAGTCTATCTTCTGTTCAGATTATTGAAGGGATTTTAGTAGTAATGAAAAATTCAGTGGTGGCACCAAGTATCAAGTAGAAATGTCCCCGATGATAGAAGATCTGGGAAGTTTCACTTAGAAGGTTTTTTTTTAAAACTTGGTTTGAATGTCTCCTCTCTGGGAGACAAACCAAACAATAACTCCCACCAAGTAAATTTGTTTTGAAGTATAGGTGTATTTTTATAATTTTATCTTCCATATTTAATAGTTCAAAATAATTTTACCTTTTTTTGGTGAAAATACTCTATAGAAAGTTTCCTGTAGAATATTCTGATGTGTATCCCCATTCGTTAGGATTGAAGATTGTGCCCATCCCCACACAGGCAAATTATTATTCTGAACCTAAAACTAAATAGAAAATTGGATAGCTTTTATGGTCCCGTTGTCAAATTTGAATTAGTGGGTCTACCAGGGATAATTTGTCTTTAAAACTTATAGTGTGGACTGAGGTTTAAGACAGACAATATTCTTTACCCTAGTCCTCTACTTGGCTTAGATGAATGGAAATTTTTCTAAACAATGCTATCTTGAAATATATTTTTTAATATTTTACTACTCTTGCATTAATAATCAATAAATTCTTTACTGAACTGATTTGACAACCACTCATACTGGTTTGCACAAATCTATGTGTTTTGTAAAGCTCTTTTAGTACACTGTGAGTTGAATTTTTTTATACTTACAACTATAATTAATCATAACTCTAAAAAGAATCAAAATCTGGAGAGTTGTTTTACTCAGAAATTTATGGCAGAAGGCTCTGGCAAAGTGTAGAAACATTCCCATATAGCTGATATTCTTCAGTTTCCAGCACTTAAAATTTCATGGGAGGAATGCAGTTAGAGGTGCACGAATTTGGGTTAGACCAGGAGCTGCAAAATCAAACCTGACCCAGACAGGACAGTTTTTATTCAAACCCAAGCCTCTGTTGAACTGTCTGTTTTTGTTCTGCCCCTGGACCTGTTTCACTCCCCCATCTCTCTTTAAATTCACAACTTTTTAAATGTAGAGATGTTTCTAATTTAGAAAATTATTTTGGTGTAATGAACTAAAGCAGAGGAGAGTGGACTAAGCTGAGGGAGGTCAAAAACCAGATGTAAATAGAAAATCTGAAAACATGGAGTAAAGAAAAAAAGTCCCTCTTGAAATAATGGAATCTAAATGCTGAAATTATACATCTGTTCAGCAGCTGTGCATTCCTTAGCCAGAGGTTCCATTGCAGAAATGGCATTACTCAAGTTTTTCTCAAAGCTTCAAATGCTGTTGTATAATATTTACATCTCTCTAACTGTCAGTAATGGTCTTAGGAGCCTGGAGATAGAGGTGGAGGGCGAAGAACTGATATAAGAATTTCCTTTGTCCTTAAGAATCTGCAGTGTGTATAATTGTTTGCTGCAATGAAATTCTCTGATTTTCTTGCTTGGTTGTTCTGTATAAATATCTCTTAATTTCTGCTGACTTAATTTCAGAGGAGAAGTTGGTTACAGGAAAAATAACCAACTAGAACTATATCAAAGGAGGATACAGTGATTGAGAAAATGTCGCAAGTGTTTTACTCTCAATGGCCAGCAGTATTGCTCCAGAGGACCAGGTAAAACAGGCCAGCAGACAGCTGGAATTACACCACTCTGTGGAAGCTTCTTCCTACATTCTGATAACCAGGAGCTAGCTGAGTCTGTAAGGCCCATTAAATCCATTGCAGTATATATCCACAGCACATGAAGCAATTGTAATTAGAAAAGGTCTCTTGAAGCTACTAAGAAGGTTATAAAGATGTGTAATTTTTCATTTTCTTTTGTGTTCTTTTTTGTCATCGTCACTTTTTGACAGTGTTGGTGTTTATCAGAGTTACCTGTTAGTAGTAAGATTTACATATGGTAGAGCTGTTCTTTGAGAGAGCATTGGTTTGAGTGCTGATGTAAAGGGTGATTTAGTTAGTGAAAGACCCTAAGATGTTTCTTTTTGCTTTGTACAAAGGGACTCTTGCTTCAAAGAATTTTTACTGAAATTTAAAAGTCTGAGGTTATGTACGAGAAAATGTCAGAGTTTTCAGTGATTTTGAATCTTTATTTCAAACTGTTTCTGCTTTTGGAAGAAGTAATTGTTTACTGGAAGATTTTTTTTTCTGTATGTACTTGGACCATTTGAAGGTAAAATAAATCTCCTTTGGATTACTTTGATTGAGAAGAGAGACTGTGGGTGTGCTGTAAATGTAGATCCCAGGGCCTCCTGAACACTTGAAAAAGAGCAGGAGAGGGGTTTTGTGCTCCTCTTTGTGGGCAGAGGAGCAGTGGTGTGGTGAGAAAGGCTTGCCGGATTTGAGCCCTGGAGAGGAGCCCAGAGCTCTCTTCTAACCTGGAATAGGAGTGACAGAACTTTTAATCTTCTTGCTCTGTACATAAGTGCAAAGCATCTCTTTCCGTATCTGTCCATCCATACATTATTACCCCACTATGTTGATTTTTCTCTCTAGCATCTGTAACTTTGTCATAGTGTGAAATGAGGTTTCAGGTTATTAAAGTGTAGCCAGTATGAAGTTTCTAAAACTTAATCTAAGTTGATTATTTTATTTGGATTTCACTATTTTCTGTATGCTGTAGAAAAGATTGAGCACAAACAGGAACTAGAGGTCTGTGTGCCGTTGCATCTTGTTTTGGTCAGAGATGGGGTGAGACAGCTGACATAGCTGGAGTGCTGCAAGGGCTGGTTATGGACTCTCCAGGAAGGAGAGGCTGAGATGGTGAGGGATGCACAGTGTTGTGAGGATTTTTTGTTGTGAGAGTGCCATGGAGATTTCTGAAGTTCTTCCTTTTGGGTGAACAGGGAGTCAGTTCACCCAAAAGTCAGTTGAGGCGTGTGGGTCAGGCCTAGCAGCAGGTCAGCATGGGTGATGTTGGTTGGTGCCTGCAGGAGGCTGTGTCAGTGAATGAGTGGGGAGCACAACACAGTGATGGAAGTATGGACTGGACAAATGGACAGTGATACAGACTGAAAATTGAGCTACCAGGTTCAAGGAGTTGCAGTCAGCAACAAAGTCCAGCTGGGGACCACTCACTAGAAGTGTGACCCAGAGGTCGAGCTGGATTTGCAGTGCAGTGCAACCAAGTGAACATTCATGGGTAATGGGACAGAGCACACCCTCAGAAGTTTGTAGGCAATACAGAACTGGGAGGAATGTCTGGTGGGCCAGGTGTTTGTACAGCCCCTCGCAGGGACCTGGACAGACCGGAGAAGTGAGCGGAGAGGAACCTCATGAAGCTCCACAAAGGGAAGTGCAAAGTCCTGCACTGGGGGAGGTGTCTCCTGGGCTGTGCAAGGGTGTTGTGGACAGTGCGGAGGGATGACGATGCCCTTCATCTTCGCACTGGTGAGACACACCTGGAAGGCCCTGGCCAGTTCTCGGCTCCCAGGAAGAACTGAGCAGGCAGAGAGGTGGTAACAGCCTCACTGGAAGCAAGCGATGAGGGCTGTTTTATTCTGTGTGTTTGGAAATAGTGTGCAAGGAGGAGTGGATGGCAAGGTGGTGAAATTTGTAGCTGACACAGGTACTGTAAACTGGCTTGAGCAGTATTAGATGTCTGGATGATAAAATACTGGATGAGGTGCAGTAAGTGCAATGTAATTTAATTCAGAGAGAGGCAAAAACAGGCTCTAAATGAGGTATTAACACTTTGACAGATCTTTGTTTTGAAGCTCCTACTTTAGACTGAACCTATCTATGTATGGTGTTGAATTATTTTTCTTCTATTTTTTGTGTTTCTGCTGTCACTTTTGTACTTGTACCCAAGTAAAAGGTTGGATTTGTTTGCTAATTTTACTGACAACTAACCGCATAAAAACCCCTAGGTTTTCAGTATTGCCAGCTCACTGTGGTACCTTATGAAGAGTAAGAGGAGAGGAGGGCCAGCACTTTCCTTCTTACAGTCAGTGCAGGCTTAAATGAATTTTAAGACAATTTTGAAGCAGCATTCTAAATGGTTAAGTATTTAAAAAATGTGATTATACAGCCGTACAAGTTCATTATACGTGGACATGCAGATTATGTCCTTTTGGTAACACAATTTCAACAGTCCTATTAAAATGAGAAGGTAATTTTTTTTGGTTCTGGTTTGATTTTTCCTTCTTCAGCAGTACAAATAGGATGCAGTACTAAACAGACTCAGGCCTCTTCCGTTAAGGCAAAAGAAACAGTGGAGAGAGAGATGGTGATGGTAGTTTATCAAACTTTAAATGAAATTAAGAAACTGAATAGTGTTTCACCACTGGTTTTTTTTTCTCCACAGTGTAAGGGGAATGGCAGCTTTACAAGGATGGTAAAATGGAGCGTTTCTTTCCTTCCTCACAGCAAATATTTCAGTTGAAAAGTCACTGTGAGAATACGTGGCTGGGGATGAAAGTCCTGTGCAGATTTGCAATCACATGGATTTGTTTACGGATGTGTGCACTGATGGCAATAGCACAGTCACTTGTAGGTCGGGTTGTAGGTCAGAACTCTGCAGGTTTCTGGATGAAACCAGGGAGGACTCTGTTCTCCCTTAGTTCCCAACCGGTCTGATAGTAGGCGGTCATAGGCAGAGTGCTAGGCTAGACATCTGCCACAGAGCAGGCGGCGAATTCGGAGGCCTTTTATCACACCCACTCGCAGCCAGGCACGTCAGCTCCTCTGCTGTTGCACTTAGTAGTGTCTGTAACACCTACAGCTTTTTTTTATGCTGTACTGGCACCTATCTGCATTCGTTGGCACTTTTTTTAGTTTTGCTTTAACAAAACTACCATCAAACGTGAAATAACATGTTTTTTTGTATCAGCCTAATCTTAAACATTTTCTGTTCAGGTACTTTATTTTGCTTAGTGTGGAAAGATTCATCATATAATTTCCTAAGGACTGGAGCAATGTAGCCAGTCTGTTCCATTGATGTCTGCTGGATGAATAATTAACTGCCAGATGAAGAGGGCAGTTCTGTGCTGCAGATAAGCAGCCGGGTACACTCGAAGGGCCAGTTCTACTCCTTGTTCACAGCACCCTGGTGTGTCCTTCCCTTTTCCTTTGCAGCAGCACTGGCTAGCACTGCTCTGATGCTGTAGGAATCTAAATTGGGTGAGAGACAATTACCCGTTTTCATCTTTTTTAAATTTCTTTTTCAGTAGGCTTCACTTCTTGCCAGTCTAGCTGCGATTGTAGGGGTAGACCAAGTGTTACTGTTAGTATAGAAAACAAGAGTGCCCCTTCTAGGCCCAGTCTAGCTGTAGTGTATTGTGCTTGCGGGTAAGTCTGGTTTTTGGGAATGTTACCCAGTTTGGAATGCCTTTTTTTTTTTTATTAGCTCAAATGTTGGTGATCCCATGTAGCTTATTAGTGCATATAATGCCTATTCTCACTCCGCAAAGCAAAAACGGGTAGGTCAGAAGCTTCACTTTCCCATCCCCACGTTCATCTTTGCTCTTTTGCAGCTGAGTCCTTTGTTCTGTAGTTCTGTTAAATTTTTCTGCCTCTGAAGTTTTAGTATTAGGAGTTTGCCAAACTCCAAAACTTTACAGGCTACATCAAAGACAAGCTTCATGTATCAGCAGGCTTGAAGATTAGATGTCTAGTCAGATTATGGAGTGGATGTCACACTCTTTCTGTTTCAAAGGTCTTGAGCTGTGTTAATGTCCCCAGAGGTGGAGAATGTTACGATCATAAGTGTTCAGTAAACTTGTTTTGCCTGATAAGAGGGAGGTCAATACGCACATTACTGGCCAGCCAGCAAGATGTTTGGTACCAGAGGATATGGGAGGGAAGGGAGAGACAAACGTGGTTAGAGGAATGTGTGTGTGAGTGGGGAAATGGATCTATTGCTAAGGGACAGGGAGAGTGAAATCATACAGGATATATAGTGAGTTGGGAAAAGATATAGACCAAAATAGAACAAATCTGTAGAAAACCAGGCCTTCCTATATCTGTTGCTCATAATGCAATTTGTTTGATGTGTGGATGACTTCTTTTTTCTCCCTGAATGAAGAGAAAAATTTGAGATGAAGGAATCACTTGAGTTTTAAGAACTAGAAATACCATAGGTGTGTGTTTGGCAACACTGCCAAATGGAGATCAATTCAGCCACGTTTTTTCTTCTGTTCTCATTAAACCAGGCTTTATTAGAACAGAGAGAAAGCACAATTAAATTTTTATATAGCAGGCTCAGATATAGCAACAGGTAGGCTATTCCCAAATCCAAGGATTTTTACAGAGTTGGTCAAAAGGAGCATGAGGTGACATAGCAGCTAACTAGAAAGTGAAATGTGGGTGCTCTTTTCTGAATTACACTAAGCTGGCTCATGGTTATGACTGGAGAAATAAATTTGAGAATGAAATACAATCTCTAAAAATGTATTTTTTCAATGAACTGATGTAGTTGAAGAAGATTAGCTTTTTGACAATGAACAGAATGGAACTAAATGCCACTGTAACAGTGCAGTTGGTATGAGAGAATAATCTAAAAATACAGTGTTGAAATGTCTGACAAGCTCACAGGAGTACTGATGCAGCCACATGTTTATATATTAGTATGTCTGCAGTCCACAGTCTTCTACCTACAGAACCCATTACATTGTAGTAAAAAACAGATTCTGCTTAAACTGCTTGTTGCAAATTCACTTGTTTTTTGAAAATGCTGTATTTGACAAATGCTATTCTTCTGCACTGATTTTTCAGAGGAATCCAGAATTCATGCTTTTGGAAGGTATACTAGGAAGTATTTTAGTCAGATGCAAAGAAATTTTCCAATATTGTTGAGTTTTTAATTTTAATTTAGAATGCAAGTTTCTAAGAGTATACTTTAAAAATAACTTTATTTAAACCATTCATTTGGATATGTCTTTCAGAAGATTCTCTTCTGGAAGCAGTGACTGGCACAGCTTCCTTTGGCCAGGCACACAGCATCCAGTTACAGCTAAGTGGGACTGCTTGTCCCTGCTTTGTTAGAGATCAGTGAATAAAGTGGCACTTGCTAGAGCAGCTAGTAATATTCACAGTTACGTTTCTCATAGGAAAGCATGTTCAAAAGGACATTTTGCTTAGAATGACACCTGTCAGGCTCTGCGTTACTCATGCACCCAAGAGAAGTACAAAAAGAAGTTAAAGGACATTTTCCACTTCCAACATGCTTTCTAATGGTACTTTCTGTAATCTTTGTGTCTCTTCACCACTGTTTCACCATGTATATATGTTTCTGTAATATGTGGTGTGTAGTTTTCAAAGATTGTGACTGTGGAAATATTAAAACTGTTATAAGTAGGTATACTTCCTGACACTGCTTTTCATTTGTTAAAATTAATTTGCAGTGGCAGTGTGAGTTTGGATTTTTGGTTGGTTTTGTTTTGATTTTACTCCTTGGTTCCCTCTCCCTCCCACAGTGACTGCTTGTAATTATTGCTGGCATGAAGCCTGTACTGAAGTACTTGAAGGTATTTGTGAATGTCCTTGTAAAACACCACGATGGTGTTTTCTGTCAGCTCTTTTGGAAAACAGAATCCTTGGTAAAATACGTATACGTCTTGTTATTTTCAGCACAGTCGGCTTAACCCCTATCGAAACCTTTAGGATTACTTTGTAGTTTTAGCACTGGCATAATTTTCTTTATATGTAGTTGTTGTGTGAAATATCCCAATAATAGGTCTTGAGACTAAAACACGACCTGTGGGAGTGATGGGAAAGTTTATGTTAAAAAAACACAACAAAGTAAAACTACAGGGAGGATGGTAAGGGTGGAACTGTTATATTGGCCTTCTGAAAGAGAATCAACACTAATAACTTCTTGCAGGGCATTTAATAGCTGTCAGGTAATCATGTTATGGTGTTTTGAGCTTCAAGTCTAATGTATAAACACTTGCTCTTCCACTGCTAACCAACAATTTGGATAAATTTTATTCCAATGAGTAAGCATTATTAAATATATTTTAAAAGAGAAATGGCTGTTTAATATCATTATTATATGTATGACATTTTGTTACCTTAGGTTAGTAGAGAAATTCTGGTTAAAATAGAAAATACTTTTAATTTTGATTATCTGATAGAAATGACAAATTTGAAATAAAAATCTGTAGAATGCTAACAGATAGATGTTCCTTTCGGGAAAGATTTAATAGTCTGAGTTTTACATAATCTGAGAGAAAAAATGCTGTCATGGATGATACACAGAAGCAAAATTTACTGTAATTTGCCTTCTGTAGAAAGAGGTATTGCAAATATAAGTCTGTTTGCAGTAAACAAAAAAAAATTGTTTAAAGTGCTCATATTTTGTAACAAAGGCACTTGAGTAGGGTTTCTGTTCTCATACATAAGAAACAAAAAATAATCAGTTCTGTGCTTACTTTGCCTAGAATTAAAGAGGTAGCCAGTTGTTAGTGCTTCTGATCCTTGACCTGTAATAACATTTATTGATAGTGGGGGTTTTTGATAGGGGTATTAGTATATCCATAAGAGTGATTATTTTCATCATCCTGCCTACTCTAGGTTTTTGTTGGTGTTTTTTTTTCAGATTTAAAGTATTTTGGAAGCTCTCCTTGTAGTGGTATTTGGCGTTCCTCACTAGATTCTATGGTTTTACCATGAAGACAGTGCTTTAGGTAAACATCTCTTAGCATTTTGAATTCTTTCCTATTTTATAGTTGTGAACCAGTACTGGGGAAAATATATGAGTGAAAGAATCCTGTATAAAAGTAATTGAGCTCTGAATTTCTGGTTTTGGCTTAAGATACAGGTGTAAAACTTTGTAACAATAAAGAGTTTCTGGCAGTCTGTTACTGGTGACATATTTTTTACGTGGACTGGATAGGTAGAGGGACTCTACCTATCCAGTGTACAGGGACCAAAGGTCTCTTCTAGGCAGAGCTGCAGAATTACCATCCTTAGCAGTGCTCTGCAGTGTCAAATTTAGTTAAGCCAACAAAAGTACAAAGCACCTCCTATGGGAGTCATACCAGAGTCACTGTGAGCTCCTGGTTCCACACTTATGGCCCAAAGACTTGCACCCTCCTGAGATACATGGAGGGCTTTTTTTCTCAGTTCCTGATAGAACATTTGGTAGTGTGCTTAACAAGTAAAATTACTATTGCTAGAAAAATGTTTTTTAGGTTATTCTCTTTCTCATCTCACATGTGCTGTCACTGTAATGATTTTTTCCAAGTCTCTGCTATCTGGTAGCATAATGGCATGTTAGTAATTTCAGTATGTTCAGAATGGTAAACTATTTGTCCATTTTGTTTACAGCAAAATACTTATTCCAAATTGCAGCAGCCTTTTTTCATGGTACAAAACTACTTGCTTTTACAGAAAATAGATGCAGACAGTTTATGGGTAAGATCATCTCACTTCTTTCAAGGGGTAACTGCTTGTACTTAATTGACCTGAAACTTTAGACATTGTAGTGTCGTTGTATCTCAGATAAACTATGTGCCTATAGTTTGGAAAGTTAAGTGAATTCCTAAGAAAATTTTCCGGTTCATTTGAGAAAGTGACAATTCACATTCATTCCAGAAATCTGTCTCCTTGGATCTATATGAATGCATTGGTTTTGAGATGCGAGGCCTTTGCGATGGACGAGTTCTTCTTACCAGTTCCTTGTTTCTGAGTAAGAGTCGTTTGTGTCTAAGGGTAGCGCGCCTCGGCATGGTTTGGGGTCAGGGAAGAGGTGGCTCGAAGGAGGGAGGCCTGCCTGGCAGGGCAGCGGTGGTTCCCGGAGTCGAGCACTGGTTCCCCTCGGCTGCCGGAGCGAGGGGACGCGGCCATGGAAAGGTTTTTCCTGCCTGTTCCGGCCAGGCTGGCACAGGCCGGTTCCCGGGCAGGCTGTGCCGGGGTGCCATTTTGAGGTTCGGTGTGTGCGAGCGCGGCGGGGCGGGGCGGCGGGCTCGGGTTACGGGGCCTGCATTCCAGCGCCGCCGGGGCCTCGCCTGGCGGGCACCGCGGGCCCGGGGCTCGCTGCCGCCGCGCTTCGGGGCTTTGCCTTGGCTCCCAGTGAGCGTAAGAACTAGCTAGGAAAGAACTTGGTTTTGAACTATTTTTAGAGATCAGAAATCCTTGTGGCGCTGTTTAATTTTGCTTAGCTGTAACAGTGGTCATGAGGGCTTTCTGGAATCAGACTATTGTGCTTCAGATATTTCTTTGACAGCTAGAAGGTTAACAATCTGATGCATTTGTTGCCTTCTCATTTTTCAAGTTGTTAGCTGTATTTACAGTAGTATGTAATTTATAGGTAAATATTCGAGTTTTTCGTGGAGGTGTAGATTTTTGTATTTTGCTTGTTTTCCTTTCTCTTCCCATGGATATAAAAATAGAGATTTGAAGTAATTTTAAAGATCGTGTAGTTTTTCCATGTCATGTTTGCGCTGCAGCAGTACTCAGTTGTTCCTTGGCAGAACAATGGTTGGATACTTGGTGCACACTTCTTAAAAGTTTCGCCATTAAAAAAACCAACAACCTGCAGGAGAATATCATTAAGGCTTTTTATTATAGAACTGAGTTTGTATTTAAAGTTTCAAGTTCACTTCGGAACGGAATGTTCTGTGGAGTATTTGTTGTAGCTGTTACAGCAACATCAGCTGGTACCTACTGTTTGTGCAGGGTCATTAGCTTGTCTTGTGTACTTCTTTGGGGCTGCATAAATCTTTTCAGGTAAAAGAAACTTAGGAGAGCATCTCAGTTTGAAACTCTGAACATGTTGTGTGGTGCTGTTTGGGGTGTTGTGTTGTTTCCTCTGCTTTTAATTCGGGTTGTAAATCATTCTGCCAATCAGGAGTCCATAACTTTGAATTTTTTTGCCCTCTACATTCAGCGTATTATCACAAACATGAAATAAATGACAACTTTAGATACAGTTCAAGAGCTAAGTACAGCTTTATCTGGGGGAAGGCTCAGCAAGGACATGAGATACCATATTCATCAGAGCTTAAATGATGAATGCTGTGTATCAAATGCTGTGAAATGTACAAAGCAAATCAGCTGCAAAAATATCTTCTCTGGCAACTGGTTAGAGTGGTATTATTTGTAAAATAACTTGAAGCTGTTAGATCATGAGATTTTTCTTCATGGCATGTAATCCCTTTGTAGCTAAAGAAGTAAAATGATCCTGGCTGTGGTTTGCAGTGCAGCTCTCTTGTCAAAGGAATTCCTTTTATTCCGCTCCCTCCTCCCACAAACAAAAGCCATCACAAGCTGAGTTGAAGAGTCCTCTGCAGTTGTTTTAGTTAAAATGAAACACTTGGGGAGAGTATCTTGTTCTGATGAAAATTCTTTCTGTGAGTTATTACTGCTGCATCTATGTGCTCCCCAAAACTTAAGGGGTCCAGGTGATTCTTTCTGTTTCACTGCACGGAGTGTTCTGTGTCTCTGCCAGTACAAGTAGTATCTCCTGTACAGGTTGGATAATTTTTCTTCACCTCAGCCTGAGCATGTGGAAGTTAGTCCTGTCTGGTTAAAATCTATACATAAACTTATTGCCAAGATTGAGTTTACCCTAAGATAAATAAAATCTGATGATAATAGCAAAAATGAAACATGGACATTGAATCTCATTTTCTTATTAAGACTATATATAGTAAAAAGAACTTACTTAATCGCCTCATTTACTCTTTCAAATTCTTCTCGGTGTTTTCTCAATTTACTTGTGCTACAGTTTAAAATGTGTATGTCCTTGATTTAAAAAAGTTAATTCACACAAAGCAGTATGAAGTGCAGCTGCTGTTGTGAATATATAAAAGTAATTGGTGTAAAAAACGGCCACACATTTTTGTATCTGTTCCTGTCTGTACCTCTGTAATGGGTTTCAGTGCAGTTCAAGTAGTTTCATCATTTTCAATGTGTACATTGACTAGAAATGAGAAAAGAACTATAAATGCGCATATAATGTATTTTACTTAGGTATTTATCCCAGTTCAAGAGGTGCCAGTAGTCTGTAATGGTAAAGGCCCTCTGCTGAGATTCAGGGCAAATTAATAAGTGCACAGCTCTGGGTAAAAGTTTATCACCAACACCCAATTTCTTGCCTCAGCTGAAAAAGAGCACAGCTGCTGGAGTCACTGTAAGTTAACTCACGTATCTGAGTTATGCTGCTTACGCCCACACATGCTTACCTTGCAGAATGTTTGCATAGATCTTCATAAAAACACTTCCCTTAATCTGCCGTGGCAAGCAACAAAATTATTTTGGCGCTAAATTAACATGGTGTTGGAGCTGAGGGCCTAGGGAATGGTGGATATGCTCTGTGTCTGATGTTGGTTTTGCTGAGAAGCTGCTATTTATTCACCTGTCTGATAGGGCAGTGAGATAATGGGTAGGTCCATGCCTTTCATTTTTATGATATTCCATGTAGCAGGTTAAGTCGTCCAGATCTCAGAAATCCAACCTATCAAAAACCTAAACAAACAAAAAACCACCAATCAACAACATAAAATCCATCATATTGACTATTTGAAGGACTTCATGTTTGGGTTACACAGAATACTAGCTCTGGTGTGCAGCTGAGGGAACAACAGTGGGATCAAACTGAAGCCTTTTGGGTTTGGCTCAGTGTTCTGCTGTATTGGAAGAACCAGCAGACTGCAGGCTTGGTCTTCCACATCTAGGTTCCCCAGTACAAGAGGGAGACTGATGCAATGATGTGGCCTGCAGGAGAGGGGCTGCCATGCACCAGGTGTGTTTGCTCAGCCTGCAGAAGGCTAAGGAATTATGTTTGTTGTCTTCAGAGAAGGTGGAGCTACAGTCTTCCAAGGAGTGCATATTGAAAGGGTGGTAAATTAGTAGTTGCAAATCACAGCAAGGTAATTCCTTACTGGATTAAAAAAAAAAAAATGATTAGAATGATAGGTACTTGGGACACATAGCTGTGAGAGGCTGCGGAACTGCCTTTCTTGGACCATGTGCAGGATATTCCTTGTCAAAGTCCTGAGCAGCTTAACTGATCATTAAATTTGGCTTTTTATTGGGCACGAGGCCAGACTGAAGCCTCTTCCAGTGTGAGTTGATGGTTCTGTCTAACCGTAACCAGGGTCTGTGGGGCTGACAGTTCATGTGACGAGATCACATTGTTTTTCTCCAGCTGTTTCAAGTTGTATCGTGCCTGATTTCTAGTACCCAGCCTAATAAGGTCAAAGTTAGTGAATGGAGGATTGGGGCGAAAATTGCCTGACCTTGTGTAATACCAGCCATATTGGTTTATCTGGATTCAGTGGTTAAATTTTCATTTGTATTGTGTATCAGTGTGAAAACTGGAAATTGAGTGTGCCTTCATCCTTCTGTGTCACGGGAGGGAAGAAATCGGCTAACATGTGGCTCTGAGTGCTGGGCCTTTTTTTAGGGTCAGATTTGTGGGCTTTTTTTAGTAGATCTTATTTTAGAAGGAGGCTTAACAATTTATTTTTTTTATTCACTTCTAAAATTAGTTACTTGTAACTAAGGTTTGTTTATTTCAGATGGCCTGCATTCTAGCTTTCTGAAGATCTTGGTTGGGGAATGAAAAAGTATGTTGACTGTTTTTTTTCTGTTTATCCCTCATTTGTGGTAGTCTTCTATTCCCCGATTTAAATCTGATTTTATACAGAGAGCTGAGCCAATGGAGCTGCCAAATATTTTGCTGCTACAGGCTATCTGAAAATCTCAATCTGAATATTTTGTCAGTGGGAGCTTTGGGTGGATGCCTAGCATTTTATTTTTAAAATTTTTTTTACTCTGACAACTTGGTTGTCTAAATAGATTTGGAGCCCTTTTTTATTTTAAATCTTAACATTTGTATTAGCAGAAATAACTGTACATAGTCTTGTGCTACAGCAGTTACTACCTAAGTTTTTTTTTAAATTATGGGTGTTTGTGACCTGGGAAACATAACAATGCAATGGATGTTAAATGCTGTTTGTTTTGAAGAGCATATTTGAAACAGTGGAAAGACTTTAAAAAATGTTGAAGTTCTGAAGTGTTTTTTCTGTCAGTGTTAGATTTGGCAGTGGTTTGCAAACATGATAAATAATTTGTCAGGAAAGGAGTAACTCTTAATGTACTTCTGAGTCCCCAGATTTTCTGCAAGTGTTAAAATCCTGTTATTTGGCTTAGAATGATGGCGTTTATTTCAAAGTGAAGTGTGGGTAGTTTTCTTCCTTCTTTCTGTGAGGCATGTATGAAATGGCTCTAGATAGAACTGTTGCAGAGTCAACTGTTGCCTGTTGTCCCCTTGTAGGGAACTATTTTTATATAGATATAATTGAAAACTAGCAGCAATTTTTTTCAGCAAAAAATTATGTATGTCAAGTTTTCAAACTCAGGAGAGGGCAATGGTATAATTTCTGTTTTGTAATGAACTGTGGCAGGTTTCCTATCAGTGTTCTGGCCATCTGCAAGTCTTGTATGAGCAAATAGTTATGTTACTCTTCCAACTGGATTTTTCTTGGCAATGTTATCAAATGTGAATGTTACCACTCAGCTCCACAGAATCCTTTTTGTGTTAATTTTTTTCAAACAAATTGTTAAATAAACCCTGCTGGAACTTGGTAGAGGGTAAGAAGCCTTAACACAAATTACTAAACTATAGAAAATTCCTAAATGCTAAAGGCAAGAACATTTTTCCCTGGTTCTTTGTATGTTTTTTCAGGTATTAACTGTGTACTGGCATTAAGATCTCTTAGCCTGTCTTCTTTTTGCTGCTTCCTTCAATTTTGATTGCTTGAAAATGGCCATTTCTATACTGTGTCCATAAATGTACGGAGATAGCTCCAAAGGACTAGCGGCAACTGGCAAGTTGTGTTTACTTTTAAGATGGTGACTGTAATCTAAGCCCAGACCTAGAACATTCATGGAAGCACAGAATGGTTTGTATTGGAAGGGATCTCCAAAGCATCTTGTCCAAATCTGCATCTCCAAAGCATCTTGTCCAAATCTGCATCTCCAAAGCATCTTGTCTGCAGTGAACGGATATGTCTCCAAGTAGATCAGGCTGCTCAGAGCTCTGTCTCTACCTTGAATGTTTCCAGGAATGAGGCAGCCACCACCACCTCTCCAGTCCACCTGTACCAGTGTTCCACCAGCTTTATTTGTTTACTCAGGGAGTAAACAAGTCCTCCTTGTATCTACTCTGAACCTACCACACAGTTTAAAATCATTACCCCTTGCTCAGTCACAAAGGCCCTGCAAAAACATTTGTCCCCATGTTCCTTTATTTGTTTACCTTGTGTATTGGCAGCAGTTCTGGAATTATTTTTCCTCTTCCAAACATCATTAGAAGGCAGAAATACAAGCATTTAGTGTCTTTCTTGGCTTTTATTTAAAACTGCATGTTTAATGTTTTCCTTTTTGTTACTGCTTTTAATTAGGATTTATTGCAGCATCAGCAAGAAAGAGAACATATCTGTGAACTGGAACGCTTTCTCAAATAGGGCTGTAGTTTCATCAGAGACTAAGAGACTACCAAGGGAATATAACTGTGGTTTTTTTTCACTGGGTGTTTTGTTGTTGTTGTGTGATCTCTTGCATTAACTCAGGCTTTAAAAAAGTGGTCCATTTTCTTGGAATTTTGGGATTTCTTCCATGTCTTTTTCTTTGATTTTCTGTATGTCAGCAGGTTTGATCAATTTACATATCACTATTGTCAGAAAACAGCAGTGATCTTGGAGAGAGTCTTCTAAAGAAAAAAGTGAAAGTTCTACCTCCACTGATACATTCTTTTTAACAGCTGTATTGGAAAGATTTCTCATGTAAAAAGTGGGGTTTTTAATATTTTATTTGATTTTAGTAGCATCTGAGGAAGCCTTTTTAAGGAGGATAAAATAAATATAAATGTAAAGATGAGACTGGATTATAAGGAACTTCCCATTATAATTATGCACTGTTTTGCTGTACTGCAATAGCAGAAATCTAGCGCTTCCTAGCTTCTCCATAAACTATTTTAGTTTCACTTGCTGACAGTGGCTTGGAAAGCTTTTTATCTGTTTTTCAGTGGTAGCTGTGTATCCTGCTGCTGTATGGTGTTTCACACAATTATTTCTCCTAAAAAACATAACATGAGAACAGTCTAAAGTATTAAATGGGCTTTCCTGTTTGTTTTTAGTGTTGTATCCCGTCGTGCTTATAGGGGAAAATAAGCGCTTGCAGCTTATCAGAATACACTGAACTTCAGATACACAGTTACAGCCTGTGCTGTGAAAACATCTAATATTTACAGTTAACAAAAAAATTTTAAAATTGTGAAATCTTTTTTTTTTTAATGTAGAAAATATTTTTAAAATAATCCAGGTACTGGAAAACCTGTAAAAAATGTACTCTCACTGTGCAGTAATGGAAAAGTTGTTTGTCATCACTTCATGTGCAGTAGACCTGGTTTCTCATGTGGAGTCAGTGTGCCTGAAGCAGTGCCTGAAGAGGCTGAGGAGCTTTGGGGTGAGTCCTTCCCTTGCTGTTTGGATAGGCTGAGTTCTGGGGTATTTTAACTTCAATCTGGAGATGAACAGCAGCTAAAAAAAAAGTTATTCTCTTTCCACATCTTTTCCTTACCTGTTTCATCATTCAAAACAATCTTCTTCCTCTATATCCCAGTCAAAGTATATAAAGTATAAATATTGGTAGCTTTTTAACTTTTGCAAGATACCTTCCTATATACCTTGCTTATAAACGGTTCTTTGTCCTGACCTTTGAAGCTGATGGAGGGTGAATTCTTGTTCTTCCTGCTCTTCTTGATACACCTTTGAAAGTCTCATCTGTCAGCTGAAGGTATTGCTTCATCCTGCTCATGTTCTCACTGGATTTAGTGCAATGGATTTTGGATCTTTAAAAGTATCTTGATCATGCAGTTTCCAAATTCAGATTCCTTTTTTATTTTTTTTCCATGTCCTCCCCCTCCTGGAGGCAGATGCAGGATTCTGAGGCTTCTTTTCAGTTTGTCAGTTCTGGGCTTGGGTTACAAGTAGTGTGATAAGAATTACATATCCAAACTGCTGCTATTTTACAGTATCTAAGAATGTTCCTCTTAAGATAGCTTATAAATATTTCACATCTTTTGACAAAGAGGATCTGTGAACAGCTTTCAGCTTATTTAACAGAGGAAAACATCCACTACATCCAGCCAAGAAGCCCCCCCCACTCTGCCAAACCTGTTTGCTGGGTTGTGTGCATAGAACTGATACTGCCATTGTACAAATTGCAAAGCATTAGGGTCTGTTGACAAAGATATAAACCTCCCCCCTGAGGGGGCATGCAGGCAAGGAAAGCCTGCAAGCTCTTAATTCATCAGGAGAATTCTTGAACATTTGAATTTTTAAGCTTTTTGAACAGTATTTTGAAGAACGTGTGTTGTGTAGTTACCATTTCTCTCTCCCTAGTTATCTCGGGAAACACAAAATAACCAAAGGCCGTTGCAAGCCTTTGCAGGAGTTAGCAGTGTCCAAGGACACTATTAGGAGTTTTAGGTTGGGTCATACGTACTCTGTCCCCTGACATAATGGGTTTCCTCCCTATTTCCCCGTTCCCTTTTCTGATTTTAGGAAAGGCCAAGAATCATATGGTCTGATCCATGCTAGGCTTTGGCACTTTGACAGTCAAAACTCACTTAATCAGGTCACTGATTACAATGTTCTGATTTATTAGAGACAGACACCCTGTATTTTAAACAACTTCAGAATTTCTGGATCTCACCTGATTTCCAGACATACGTACTCAAGCAAAATACACTACAGCATCTTAAACTCGCCCTTTCCTATGTTTCCTGCAACTCCAAACTTTTCTTTTTTTTCCTACCCCAGATATTCTTCTTTCTAAATAAGGAGGAGTTAAGTTACGGAGATGCTTACATTACACTAGTGGCAGGCATGCGCTCTAGTGACTGCCAGAATATGATTGCATGCTGCTTTGATTAAGATTTAGTTACACTGCTTAGATCTTTCAAGTTGTGTTTTTGAGCTGTAAGCTTGTTATTGAGTTGTTGTGTGGTTCTGTTTAAATACACTTAAATATTTGTTCTACTTTAGTTCTAAGAATATACTAATGGTAGAAGGATTGTGTGAGAGTACTGTTTCTATTCAGCAGAACTTCTTTTTAAACATACTAATTTTTTTCTGCTTACTTAAGTAACTTTTGTTGTTTTATCTTGTGACTCTTTTAGAGACAGCAGAACCAAGTCAGACTTTTCAAACTCCCTTGTGTGCTGGATAGCTGTTTCCTGACTTGCGCTCACATATACTTGAATAAAACACCTGAAGTAAATGCAGGGGCATACCTGGGGTACATACCACTGTTAAAGCAATCCCAAGAAAGTGACCCATTGTCATTTTCAAAGCTGCTTATAATAAGGTGGAAGGTTGTTTCATCATTCCAAAGATTATGTGGTTTATAAGGAAGGGACTACATAAATAAGTTTTTTAATGTTCTTTTACATTTTTAAGAAATAGGAATACTGAACTTGTTTCTCCTTGGCTTTGTAAGGCATGTAATCTTACACATTTTGAATCCACAGCCTGTACATTCTTCCTGCAATTGTTTGTTCCCATTGCATTTCTGATTTGAACAAGCAAAAGATGTCATTATAACATGTGTGTATGTATATATATTTTTTTCAGTCTTGTTTAATTATATTTTATATATATAGTAGTTTTAATTTATGCATCTTGCTTTAAAAAAAAAAAAAAGAGACAAAATAGAAGTAACTAATCCACCCTTTAAATAACCCTTCAGGAAAAACTGACTTTTTTGTTGTTTACTTTCAGTTTGCTCTTAGACAGCTTTTCACCTGTCATTACCTGAATAAGGAAGCTGCTGCCCTGAACTGGGATTCTTTTCTATTTCCAGTAAATACTTTTGGAAAGTATCTAGTGTTGAAATCTATCATCACTTCCAAGTGTCTTGCATTCTTGTCAAATAGAGAATCCTGAAGTTCCAGTAAGTCATTAGTGGGCTGAAATTTCTTTCTTCAAGAAGTAAGCTCAGTAGCTTTGTGGTTCAGTGGAAATTGTGTTGTGCTGAAAGGACCTACCTGAAGAGTGATGCTTCAGTTGCATCGTTGTTACCTATTTAAAGGATGAAAATATTCTAAGGAGTGCTCCTGTTTGTGAAATCTGTAAATCATACACAAATTTCTTTTGAACATATGTCCAGATGTGACTGAATTCCTTTTGAGCCCAAACATTTGTCTACAGTTGGGCCCTTGTCCTGCAGAGTCTTTGAGCAGTGGTGAGTATAGTCTGTTTTACAGAAGGTGAAAACAAAGCAAGCTGTACAAAAAGATAATCCAGCAGTCTTATTTGGAAATCTTTGCTGCCTTCCCCTAAATTTCTCAGTGCTGATTGCTGTTTTGTAAATACTTCTCCACTTTGCTTAGGAGGAGGAGGTGGCAGCTATAGGGAAAACCATTTTGCTGCAGTGTTGCCTGTATAATTTTATAAAATACATGTCATACATGTGAAGGGTTAAATCAGCTGAGTTTCATATAAAGCTTTAGCATAGCCAGTAAAGAAGCTACCAGTGTTAAACATTTTGCTGGTTCTTTTATTTATATGTTAACCCCGGTTAATCTGTAAATGGCTTGACCGTTTAGTAGATGAATATCAGTGTAGAGAGGGACAGAGGTTACTTCTCTATTCAAAATCCTTTTCTTATTTTTCGTTGATGAAAACAAGAATTTTATTTACTTATTTGAGTAGGAAATTAAATAGGTAAGTTAAGGGAACATAAAAAGATGTTCTGTTTTCCTTCTTCCCCAAAAGGAAAAGGGAGAAAGAAAAATTACTTAGGATAATTAATAATTTAAAGTGTATCTGTTAAACTTTTTTTAGATTTTTGTTGAAAGATATGCATCACATGGTGTACTAATTTATACATCTGAAATAGCTCTGCTTTCATCTTTTATTCAATTTTTTTTAAAGTTTAAATAGTAGTAATTGGCTACAAATTGGACAAAGATGGAAAGTTTAAAAAATCTTCTTGTGATGGTCCATACTCTGTGCAGTGGAACTTTATCTTCACTGGTTTCAAACTGGTCCTGTATATGAGGAGCTCTGCTTGGTTGGGCTGAGCAGTGTGGATATTGTGTTCATCTTTGAGTTACTCTTGCCTGAGATTGTTCTCTGTTCCTGGCCAAAAGGAAACAACATAAGTACCTAGCCCAGTATGCCATAAATGCTCTTACCTGTGCATTTAGAAGTCTTCTCAGAATGGAGAATCCATTGTATCAAGGGTGAATCAGTCTGCAGTTGATAACTCCTTGAAGTGTATTTCCTGTTTGAATTTAGATGAGATTCAAATTTCAGCTGCTGGCTCTTGTGTCTTCAGTAAATAGAAAAAGCTGCTAGAGTTAGAGAGTTTTGTTTTCTGTGGGTTTGTGGTTTTTTTTGGTTGGTTAAGTTTTTTGTTAGAAGTCATATTAAAGCAACAATGTCAAGTATCTGAAGTTTCTTGCAGCAGGACAAGCTTTCCAAAGCTAAAATAAGCATGAATTTTTCAAAAGCATGACTGAAAAATAACTAACACAAATGCTTGCTCATATTTTTCAATGTTCATGGAAAAGCTTTCATACTATATTTCAAGCCATACTGGAACACAGTGAAGTCTAAATTACTTTCTCTATATATCAAGAATTAAATAACTTCTGACTTGGTGTGGTTTTTGCTATAAAGCATGTATTAAAACTGTGATTGTATCTCAGGGTCTTCTCCAACCCCGACAGTGCTTAATTGGCTAAAAATCAAATTATGCCTCTTTCCTCCCTTTTTCTCTTTCTTCTTTAGGCTTTGTGCTCATCTCTGTAAAAAGTTATGTCTTTAGTAGGCATAGCAGTGAATGATCACTTGTACTCATCAGGTCACTCTTGGGAACACTGTCCATCTACAACTTGTGGGATGATTCTGTAACTTCCAATAAAGTATTGAGATGTCTGAAGGAGAGCAGCTGGCAGGTTCCTTAGCTCCTGTCAGTACTGTCAGAACAGATTGAGGCGTGTGCAGAGTACCAGGTGTGTCACAGTTCTCAGCAGGCACACTTGCTGGTACCTTTAGAGCTTTGTTGACAAAAATCTCTCCCTTGCTGAAGAAGCCATGGATTGAATTTAGCTCTTCTTTTTCAAGTTTGTTTTTTTTCTCAGGATACAGCCTGTATCTCTTAGTGTTTGTTCATGGAAGGTGGTGTTTCTGTACAAAAAGAACCTGTTCCCAGGCAGTTAACCAGAAGAGATCTGTATTGTTCTCTGCAAGTGGCCTGTCACCACATTTTACCACAATGAGTTTTTTATTATGGCTTTGCTAAGAGGGAAAAAGAGGCAGCTTTCTTGCAAATCCTTGATGAGGGCATCAGGACTCCTGTGCATTTGAAGAAGAGAATTTGAGATGTGATAAATTCTTCAGCATTGCTTCCAAATACATAAATCAATAGGAAATGCAGGAGGCCAGATTAGATACTAGATAACTGTACAACATGTGCAGGAACCTGGTGATGAATTTTCCTGACCTACGTGTGTTTGTGCCCTTCAGGTCTATTCTGGATGTAGTATTTCAGAAATCTGTCATTAGAAATCTTAGTTGAAAGCATTCATAAAGTGGTGACCAAAGAACTAGAGGCAGTATAACATTCTAGCATTCAGAATGAATAATTGTTAGACTTAATAGCTGAAATGGCTAAGGATTTTTGAGCACCTTGAGTGCCTACACTGAATTACCCTTGTGTATTATTTGCTATGTGAAGCAGCATTGCCTTATTCCAACCTATTCATCTCAGCTGGGGCAGATGTTGAGGCCTCGGTGACCTGAGTTTAGACTTGAAAATCAAGTGCTGTATCATTATGCAAATGGTAAGGATGGAAATGATTTAATGCTCATGTCTTCTAAAATCTTGATAAGTAAAGAATACTTTAGCAAATATCCAGCTTGTTTTATTAATTGAGAAATTTCTTATAAATGTGCCTCAGGCACAGCATCACTGACTGGTCAAGGGACCGGATTGTCCCTGTCTACTCTGATCTGGTGTGGCTTTGCCTCAAGTCCTGTGTGCAGGTCTGGACACCACAATACAAAAAAGACAGAAAGCTGTTAGAGTGTCTAAAGGAGGGCAATGAATATGGTGAAAGGCCTTGAGGGGAAGCCCTGTGAGGAGCAGCTGAGGACACTTGGTCTGTTCAGCCTGGAGAGGAGGAGGGCACTGAGGGGAGACCTCACTGCAGTCACAGCTTTCTCCTGAGGGGAAGAGGAGGGGCAGGCACGGATCTCTGCTCTGTGGTGACAGTGACAGGAGCCAAGGGAATGGCCTGAAGCTGTGCCAGGGCAGGTTGGGGTTGGATATCAGGAAAAGGTTCTTCCCCCAGAGGTGGCTGGGCCGTGGAACAGGCTTCCCAGGCAGTGGTCACAGCAACAAGGCTGGCTGAGTTCAGGAAACTACCTTGCACATGGTGTGACTTTTGGGTAATATTCCATTATTCTAATTTTTTTTTTTTGTCCTGAAACAGCAATGTTTAAAGAAATTTTAGAGAACAAGTATGCTTCAGCAAGTCCCTAGTACAAACATCTTACTAAAAGAGTTGATTCCATAATTATAGTTTCTTGTGTGTAACCATTTTTGCATATAAAGATTACTTGTGGTTTTTGAGGATAATATTCAGTTGTCTGAATAATGAATTGGTCTCATTGTATCAGGAAAAGTTTACAGTACCTGTAAACATATGAAGGAGAGTTCAATCTACTTGAGATGAGGCGCAGTTGAAGGCTACCAATTTCGCATTGTCATCTGGATTATAAAGTGTTCTTTCTGTACAGAAAGGTGGACATTTTTTTACCACTGAATTACAAAAAAGGGTAAAACATTTAGTTGTGTGTTTTCTCTGCCAAAGACTTGCAGTTGTTTCGAGAGCTTCAGTTAATTGTGGGAAGCCAGAACATTCCTGTAGTCAGCCATGTGTAACGTGCATTAGAAAACTTAAGGTTTATGACTTTCTCAAGTTTTGTCCAAAGGAATATATGAAAATATCCAAATATCTGAATTATAAATACTACTCGTGGTCCAAATGAATTCTGAAGTTGTCTAGAATAATTTGAAATATTTTTACATGCGTTTCTTTTTGTTTTACTATGTAGTGTTATATAGTTAGCAATGTCAAGAAAGCAGGATACTCAATGTAATATGTACTGCAAAGGTTCCTCCGCAGGAGTTATTTTACTCTTGAATATTAGCATGTAATCCACATACTTTTCTACAGGAAAACTTGTGTACTTCATAGGTCTGCTCATGGCGACAGCCTTTAACCTTCTTGTGATGGGAGTGGTGTCTGAGGTGTCTGCTGATGTCTTTAAAGAATCTGTCATGCTCCCATGTGTGCAGAGCTGTTGAGCTGATGGCTCTGACTTAGTGATTTTCTGAAGGCAGTGATCTTGTTGGAAAGGTTTTCTTGTTCTCAGCTATGTGTTCCTGTGACCTGTGTTTCTTGTCAGAAGTGAGCCAGCCTGTAACCTGTGTTTAATATGATTTTGTGTGTGTGGGTTTGGTTTGCATGGCAATGTTTTTGTTGTAGGGGTGCTACAGGGGTTACTTCTGTGAGAAGCTGCCAGGAACCTCCCCCATGTCGAATGAACGCAGCGCAGGCCAGATCTAGGAGGGATCCACTGCAGGCCAAGCCTCAGTCTGTCACTGATAGTGAAAGTGCCTCTGGGATAACAGATGTGAGCGAGGGAAGAAGGTACTGTGCAGCAGGCACTGCACCTGGAGAGAGGAGTGAGAGTATGTCAGAGAAAGAAAAAGAACTCTGCACACACCAAAGTGAGTGGAGAAGGAGGGGTAGGAGGTGCTCCAAGTGCCAGAGCAGATTTCCATGTAGCCCATGGTGAGGCAGCTGTGTCTCTGCTGCCCATGGAGGTCCGCAATGGAGCAGAGTTCCACCTGCAGCCCGTGGAGAACCCCATTCTGGAGCAGACTGATGCCCAAAGGAGGCTGGGACCCCATAGGGAGAGAAGCTCATGCTGGAGCAGATTTACTGGCAGGACTTGTGATGCTGTGGAAGGAACCTATGCTGGAACAGCCTTCTTGCTAAGGGGCTGCACCCCATGGAAGGGAACGACACTGGAACAATTAATGCAGAACTTCAGCTTGTGGGAAGGAGTCACGTTGGTCTAGTTCATGAGGGAGCTGTTTCCTGGGAGAGGAATCCCATGCTGGAGCAGTGGAAGAGTGTGAGGAGTCCTTCCCCTGAGGATGAAGGATCAGTTGAGATTATGTATGACAAACTGATTGCTGTTCCCTGTCCCCCTGTTCTGCATGCAGGGAGAAGAGGAGGTAAAGATTTTGGGAGTGAAGTTGAGCCCAAACAGAGGGGAGGGATAGAGGGGAAGGTGTTTTAACATTTGGCTATATTTCTCATTGTCCTACTTCAATTTGATTAGTAACATAGTAAACTGATTTCCCAAGTTGAGTCTGTTTTGCTTGTGACATTAATCAGTGAGTGATCTCTCACTGACCTTATCTCAACCCACAAGCCTTTTGTTATATTTCTTCCCCCTGTGTAGTTGAGGAGGGCGGTGACAGTGATTTTGGGAACCTGGCATCCAGTCTGAGTCAACCCACCATACTACTTAAAAATTTAAAAATTTTTAATGTCAAATATACATTTAAGAAAGGAAATATCAATCCTACACACACAGAGGTAGAAGGCAATGTGATAGAACATTAGTGTAGTTTTCAGGTTTTTTGCTAATAAATCAATTGTATTTTGATAGTGCACAAAACCGTGGGATTTTAAAGTTCTAACAGAATTTTTTTTTGTACATCAAAGGGCTCCTGAAAATGTTTCTCACCATTTGAATTGCTCTGTAAAACAGACATATTGACGAAATACTTGACCTTTTGCAGGAATCTTAGTGGGAGGGAGAAGAGGATCACCTATCAGAATATGGTCTAATATGTCCTGCAGGACAGGCAGAAGCTAAATTTCATTGGCTCTTTTGTCAGAGAGAAATTGCACTCTGGGCAGCATTCCCAGGATCAGTATTATGATAAGAATGCGCGCCTCGGAGTCTGTGTGCCAAGTGATCGAATTTAATTGTTACTTCCATCCATACGAGGCAACCTATAAGCCAGGTGGCAAGTGAGGCCCAGTGACTGTCTGAAGCTTGCTGGGAAGGCTGACTGAGAAATTTGCCTGATGATTGGACACAGCATGGAGCCTGGGTTTGGTATTTTTTGATAAATTTTTTTGCAACTCAGGAAGGCTTATAAAGTCAGTGGTGTCACAAGCAGCCTTATGTTTTCAGGGATGTCACATATAGCAGAAGACAGTTAATTGTGGGGCCAATCTGTCACCAGTATCCTGAGAGGAGGCTGAGATTGTGGGAGGAGGACCTTTGGGCCAGGTACCTCCAAAGTCATGCTAAAGCAGTTGAGTTTTACATCTCTCTTGAAAACCAAGTGTATTTGTTATAGAAATTGTTTTGGATACTTGGAGAGCTGTGGGATGTGATGAAAGAAGGATTTGCTCAGCAAAGGTTTTTGCCCAGTTGTTCCTTGACAAAGCTTGACAAGTCAGATTCTGACTTCATCTCTCGGCATGGAATAAACTGGTGACTTTGCTTTGTCACCACTGTTGCAGTCTGGTGGGTTTACTTTTGAGGGTAACTGCTTTTCTTTTAACATCAAGCTGTTGTCGGATTCCTTTTACCTCCAAAGTTTGGAAAGTGAGCTGATTTTTCAGCTTCTGCTGGCTCAATGGTGAATAATATTTAGGAAGACTGAGAGGAATTCTGCAGCATTCCTGGAGTGCCTGCTCTCACAGCACAACAGCCTGTGAAGTCCTTCAGATGACTACAGATGATGTAGCTAGGCATGCCAAAATATAACACTGAAGATACCCTGTTAGAAACCAGAAGGCTTAGACTCTTTCTGGTATGGGAAATTACATCTGCCAGGGCAAAGTAAAAACCTGGTGGAATTATCTGACCTTACTGATGAGGCAGAATGAGCTTTGGGCCTGGATCCTCATGGCCCCAGTAACAAATTACTTGTGCCACTAGATGTAGTGAAGAGTATGGTGCATAGTAATTTATGCAGATTTGTGTCACTCTGGAAAATGCTTTTTTCTTTCAGGTACTGCACAGCCCCACCTTACTCAGGAATTTATTTGTGCTCTCATACTTCTAGATAGGCCCAGGGGCAATGATATTTCAGGAGCTTGATCATGTAGACCATTTTGTCTTCTGTCACAGAATGCACTGGAGATCATAAAACAGAAATATGTAACCAGGGCAGGGAGAGTTCTTGCTTAGCTGCTAACTGGTGTGTTGGTTCTTCAGATGCTACCTGTTCAGGGTGTCTTGTGTCTGTGTGTGCTTGCATGGTTGTAAGGCTTCAGAAGGAAAAGCTCAGGTTGTTCTAGGGCACAGATTCTCCCCTCCTATGCAAAGGGGACAAATGTTGTGAGGAGTCTTCAGATACCTCTTGAGTAGACAAGACGAGCTGTCTTTTCTGCAGAAAAGTTTTTTGCTGTGTCTGGTCCATTGATTTAAATTCCACCTAGTCATGTTCATGAAATAAAAAACGGAGTCAGGAAGGATAAAGCTGTATGGCTCTTGTTGAGATCTTCTTCCTTAAAAAAGAGGGTAATCAGAGTTAAAGAAAAACAGGTGCAGGTTTTTAGGGTTTTTTTTGAATTGTATAGATTTGTCCTATATTTTCTGTCAGATGAGAAGCGAAAGGTCAACAAGACTTGATTCTGATAATGGCAGCAGCACTCATTCATTACTCCACCTGCCTACACAATCAACTAGCCAGGTTAGATTAGTACTGAAATTGCCCAGTTGATGTTTCAATCTGTATTATTTCTGTTCTGTGTGATATCTTGTTTCCTTCAAGTTGCTTCACAGTAGTATTTCTGTAGTTCTCACAAATTACTAAGAATGCTTTTTGCCATCAAAGATCTGTGGAGTGATCAATAAAAGCAACAAAACCTAGGCTTTCCAAAAACAACCTGGAAGTGCTGGAAATGTCAGTGGTATCCTGAACTAACTTGAGTGTTTTGACCAGATAAATAGGAAGGCCAAACCACTGTAATACGGATGAGAAGAACTGTAAAACCTGAAGTGATTGAATGTTGTAAAATTCCTTGCATTTTTAATATCTTACAAGAATAACTTAATGATTGTTAATTAGAACTCATGGGAAGGTAGGTATAAAATTGATTTTAAAAATTGGCTTTCATGCAGGTATACTTTTACTTACATGATTTTGAACAATTTTCAACTACCTTGCCTCAAAGATCAAAAAGATGTGCTTGAACCATGTCTTCAGGCTCTTACTTTCCCTCTTGCTACCTGGAAGACTTCTTGTCCAGGAACTGGAGATGTTCAGCTAGTTTATTTTATTTCATAAATTGTTCTCATTCTATTTGGAAGTGCTGCTTGTTCAATGAGATGTTCTTGCTTAAACTTCTTCACCAACAGACAAAACCAGCAAGCCCCAGATTTGCCATACAGTATGCTGCTTGCTTTTCCCAGCATGCTGTGGGGATTTAACTCATTTGAAAACTTGTTGAAAAAGCTTTCTTAATAAATTCCTATCTGGACATGAACTATGGAGAAAAATTTGGAAATCCGGTACGACTTCTTCCCCTTTGCAGTTCAGCTCATATTTCGGAGCAGTAGTAGTCCCATAAAAGCAATAGATTACAGCAATTCTGGCTGTATTTTCTAGTGGCAGTCATGAGATTGTTAACTGAAGCATCTTCCAGTCTGCCATATGGGTCTGCAGTGTATTTTCTTTGTGAATAGATTTCTTAACAAAAAGCCTATTGTCTAGGACTATAGTTTACCTGAAAAGGAATAATTCTGCTTCTGAAACCTCTCCCATCTCTGGTTACCAGAGCTGTCAGCTGGCCATGAGCTCTGCACACAGAGACCTGTTGCGAGCACCACACGCTTTTTTCCTTTTCCCCTTTGCTCCTACCCAAGTCTCAGGTGCTGAATGGTTTTGCCTTTTTTTTTCCTGCTATAATTGTGAGTCTGTTATCACCAAGGTTATGTCTGTGCCATGATCTGAATTTACAGAACGTCCAAAACATGTTCTGTTTCATAAATTGAAAAAAAGCTAAGCTTACCTGAACGGCCACCCTGCAGAAGTGCTCTACAGATGGCTGGAGGAAGTGAAAGGGCAGGAAAGAAGTTACTGGAAGCTTGAGTGAATGGTCAAATATTTAACCCTGTCTGTATCAATGAGTCCTTGTGTGATCACACACTTACTTGCACTTGAATTAGTTTAACTCTTATATTACTTTGAGTTACTTTACAAACTTCTGTTCCTTAAATACGCACTAACAAGTAGCAGGCTCCTTCAGGAAGAAAGATAATTTAAGATGAATAAAGTAATTCACCTGAAAACTGGTGCGGCAGTTAGAGCAAAGTGGGAATGAGCAGAGTACAGGAGAAGTCAAGTGCCAGGAAAGGTTTTGGCATGAAAGGAAGAAACAGGCAAGGGAATGAGTTGGATGTGGCCCTAGAACTGAAGAAACTGGAACTACTGAGAAGGGAAGTGGTAACTGGACTTAAGTGGTAAGACAAAAAAAAGGAATCCACAGCCTTAGTAAATTTTCTCCTCCAGGCACATCAGACTGACTTGAGCTTTGCCACTATGAGTCCCTGCAGTGTCTGTCTCTCCTGTTCATAGCTACTGCTCCCTGCACTCTCTGCTAGTAGAACCACCATCTCTCCTGAATGAGGCTAAAATCAACTTAGTTTGCTCCCTGGGGCCTACCAGTGGCAGAAAACCTACAGTTTTCTAGTTAGCTAGTAGCTAGTGTGTTAGTGTAATTCAGATTTTTCTTTTCCCCTACTGAGTGCTGATATTTTTCAGCTGATAGTATATGAAGCTCTCAAATTTAATCTTGGTACTAAGAACAATTTGTAGGAAAATCTGTAATATGTAACTAGTGACAAGCACTGTGAGGCTCTTATAGTTGCTTTAGTTTAGCAAATTCTAATAAAGTGAAGTCTGTGCAAATAATTTATTCACTTGTTTTGTTTTGTACTTGATAGGACTTCTCTGAAAGACACCATCAAGAATATCACTAAACATTTTGAAAAACTTTAATGTTAATTATTAAGTGGTTTGGATAAGTGTATAAAAATAAATATTTAAGTAAATTGATTTTTATCAACTTGAGTATGTTCTCAAGTAGCATTTCATGCTGATGAAGAAGTGGAAGAAATAGTAACATAGTGAGGTCACTCCCATAATTTAATAATTATCATTAACTTCTGTCCTATCTCTGAGAGAGGTTTTTTAGTGTTCCTTTTAAAAAGGGGAGAGATGAATCTGGAACTGACACAAAAATTCAGTAAGTCATAAAAGAGTCTGTGTCCACATTACCAAGCAGTTTGGTGTAACAAGATCAGATCTGTCAGGTGCTGAGAACCTGGCATCCATGCTGTACAGGTGATGAGAGTTTTATTTCAAGCTGGTCCTGGTCCGATTCGCTGGCTGAATTCCTCTTGGAGGTTGGAGCGTGTACCTGAAGCTCATTCTATGATCTAATTTTATTCAAAAGAAATCTGGTTCATGGCCTTGATGACTGCTTTGCAATGTAAAGCAAAGCAAAATAGGGTTGTTTGGAAGATGAACTTCAAAAGTGCAGTCCTGATTTGAATTAAATGCTAATATAAACATACCTAGAGTTATGCAGATCAGGAAGTTGACCAAAATAAAGTTGTTTAGTAAGAGAGCTTGGATATGTAATACCTGGGGTTGGAATCAGGAAAGGCAATGAACACTTACAGAATTGAGCAGCTACTTCATCAGTTTGAGATTTTGGGAAAATATAAGGAGGACATGGTTTTAAAAACAAAGCAAAAAAAACCTGAGCTGCATTGTTCAGAAATGTCTTTATTCTCATAAAGCAAATCCTTTAAATAATACGAAATGGACTTCATATAAATCAAATACTAGATACAGGGAGATTGGAGGTGTTGTAAAAACAGAAAGCATACCAACCTTTTTTCTGTTCTTTTAGTCCACCAGAAGATAAACTTGAGGTCCTTGATTAGAGAGGGGAGAGGAGATGAATATATTTTACAGATCCTTTACTTTAAAAAGCAAAAACAGTGTCTACGAACATTATTGAACGGCTAGAATGTTTTTTCAGTTTTACCATGGAAGAAATAAGTCAAGTGTCAGCTTGTCTGCTCAGAGGAGACAGCTGTCTTTAAGAATTGGTGCTATCTGATATTCTGGATGGTTTTGCGTTACCATTTAGCACAAATTTATTATTTATTACCAAGACTATTAAACCTCAGAGTGTGAGGAGCAGTGCTTATAAATGGATGTGGAGACAGAAGTATTCTGACCTACTTGTAATGGTAAAGGTCTTTATGGTGCTTAGGAAGGAAAAGACAGGGAGAGTGGATGCTGAAACTCTCTGCTGGAAATCATGCATGTGGTTTCTCTGTTTGCATCCCTCCTGTTTGCCTTGGTATTCAAAAGTCATTACATGTCTATACTGTACACGTGATTGTATGTTATTTAACAGTATAGCTGGAATGGTGGTGTTTAAGCCTTCATGTGATTTTCAAGGTTATGATCACTTATGATAAGACTGGGATTTCTAAATGGTAAAATTCTTGTAGGATCTTCTTCAGATGAGGGCCACATTTACAAATTGTGACACTGATAAAATGGGAAAAGTTGGCAATAGATGGCATCTCTGCTCACTGTGGAATCAAACTAACAAAGCTGATAAGCCCATCTTGGCTATCAGCGGTGCATCTGAAAATGCTGGGACTTGACACAAGTCAGGCTTCCTCACAGTCTCTTAAGAGAGCTGGGTAAGAGCCTGTGCCAGGTTTTCCTCTGTTGTTGGGATATACAGCAGTTAAAAAAACACAAACCAAAAATCAAACGCACCCGACTGCCAGTAGCTTTGTCCAAATTCTTGGCTTGCTTTTCAGTTCCCAAGAGTAATCATGCCTGTACATGGCTACAAAAAAATCTATTGATTATTTCTCAGTATATTGCAGTTTCTGGTGTATTGGAAATAATGGTGTGACACCAGTGGTGCTGCAGTCTTACAGATTCTTTGGTGTTTATCATAAAGATTGAATTCTGCATGGCTTGTTTTTTCCTTTCATGTCACCAACAATGTGTCCTTTTAGGACCTTCACAGAAAAGGTGATTGGGCATTGGAATGCGCTGCCAGCAGAGGTAGAGTCACTGTGGCTGGAGGTGCTTAAGAAAAAACTGGGTGTGTTGCTCAGTGCCATGGTCTAGTTGATAGGATGGTGTTAGGTCATGGGTTGGACTCAATGGTCTCAAAGATATTTTCCAACCTAGTTGATTCTGTAATTCTCTAGTCTGCTGGATTTTTTAAAAGAAAAAATTTGGAAACTTGATGACTGGAGGCTTGAAAATCTGGCTGATATAGACTAGGAGAATCCAAGAGTTATGAGGAGAGGTGAGAAAGGCTTATTTTCATAGGAAGACTCTCTACAGAGATTTTTAACACCCTTCATCCTTGACATCACCATTCATCTAAGACAAACACTTTTAAAATAAAGGATATAAATGTTTTTGTTGGTTCATTTTTAATGTGAGCAGTTACTGATAACAATAAATTTAATTTTTGTGTCTGTGTTTTACAAACATGCTGCAATGGTGCAGCTGTTGGATATGCATGACTCCTAAGAAGTTTCTCTCTAGCTAGGAGCACCTCATCATAGGAGATGGTTTCTGTAATTCCCAATACAAGTATCAGCAATGTGCAGTTCACATTCTAGACCTTAAAACCGTCAACACAATTTCTTCAGCTATCTCTTTAATCAAATCCTCTTTGTGTTTTGCAGATCAATAGAAATATGCATTTCCATAATACCACCATTGAACTAATGAAGTGGAAGTACAGATGAGAATAGTCTGGAGGAAGCTTGAAGTACAGCACAGTTTTACTCAGTTTCCTAATCTGGAGGTAAGGTTAATGCATGCAAAATTTTGGTTTGAGTATTTCAGGGATAAAAAGCATATGATAAGTAGCTACCATATCTTATAAAAAATTTCAGAGCCACCTTGTTTATGCTAGTGACAGTTGTTTGATATAATCTCTCTCCATGTCTCAGTTATGAAAACAGACAAATCAGCATCAACTTCAGAGATATCTGTTGTACAGAGGCATATTGGAAAAGAGTTATGGTATCAGGCAAATTTTATGTGATAGAATCTGCTTGGTCATGAATACTACTAATGCTATAGTTGATTATTAGTTTAGTCTGTTATTTTGCTGATATGACTGTACAAAAGCTTTACACAGTGTCAAGTGTAAAGCAGGGCATGAGCATAAGTAGTTGAGTGGAAAACTCTGGACACAACACTTTTAAAAAGGGAAATATAAAACACACGCCTCCAACCACCTTCACTAGTTACTTTTTCTGCCTTCTAGTCCACTGTCTTTTTAAAGATGAGTAGTATTAGAAGCAGTTGAGGGAGGGAGGTTGTTTTTTGCTTTCCCTGTTTGTAAACATCTGATCTGGCAAAAATTAAAATGACAACACCATTCCACCACAAAATTTCTTTATCTTCACACAGTTGGTTCTCTTTTTACTAGGTATTATGGGCTTCTAAGTCAACAAGCACACAAATGGCAAGAAGAGGGGAGCTTATCAGAACCAAATAAAAGCAAGTCCTTGTGTTAATTATTCCTGCTCCAATGTAGTGCCTCTTGTTTTCATACCTCTTATACCTGAATTTCAATAGCAAAGTGACAAACTAAAAATTAATGATCATGAATGCCAGAAGAGGGAAATACTTAAATACCAGATGTGAGCAGGGTATATTGCCCAGCACATTTTATGTGCTTCCTGAGTGAGAGATCAGCAGTATTGTATTTCATTGCCTGACCTGCTTTCAGGTATGTCTTTGAGCCCACTTATGAGTTTGGACACCTACAAACAACAGTGAAAGTGAGTGTTTTAGTTTTAAATATTTGTTATATACAAAAGGTGTCTTTTGTTTGCATCTAAACTGCTGCTTGATAGTTTATTGGTTTACAGAGAGAAATTTGGATTAAATTTCTTTGGTTGTCTCTTCCATTTTGGAGTTCACTGAAGAGTATCAAATGTGTAACAGTTCTCAAGATAGTTTATCTTTCTGTAATATGGAATCTCTATAATACAACCCTTCATTGTGCTTTTGTTAATTCTGTTTTGTGAGACAGTGTAAAAATTTCTTACCTCTTACTTAGTAGGGTAAATAGGTCTTTTGTAATTATACCTGTGAATTTGTGTATTTCTAGTGCAATGCAGCTGGAGAAATTCAGATTAGTATATTCCACATAATCAGTAGGGTTATGTGTACTCAATTCTCTTCTGCAATTGGTGTCCCATATAGTGTTGTTTCTTTATTTAATAGGAAAGGTTTTAGTTGTATGATTACTCTGTTTTCTTTGGGATTTTGAAAACTGGACTTGGATGACTTCCCAGCACCAGCCATTAAAATGTCAAATACTCCCATAGTTTGACTTGCCTGCAGCCAAACCAGTAGTGGTAGGAACATCTTTTATGTGATGCACCTAGTTCATTCAGTAGCCAGAAACATGTACGAGGTGCGTCAGAATGAAGGCTGCCAGTGATGAGATAGTATTCCTGCAATGATTTTCTTATTAATCATCAAGATTGCCTAAGATCCTCTCTGTTCTGTTAGGAAACAATTATTTTTTAAGGTTGGGTTAGCTGCCATTCAATTTCCTTGGTGGCAAACTATTTGCTAGGAGTTAATTCCGTAACAAACTGAGAGAGCCACTTGAGGCTCAAACCACAGATGGGAAATACAGGTCAGTGTGCTCAAAGCATTTTCCAGGAGTGGAGGAACCAGACACATCTGTGTCATCTTGTGAATCAGTTGATCAAAACAGGAAGTGCCAGTGGTTCCGCTCTGGAGCTGCTCTGTTCTGCAGTGTCCTCCTAAGAAGATGTTCCTTAACTCCTGTTACCCCTAGCTTATCCCAGTTTATTCCAGCAGTCTCACCACCTTGAGCTCAGACTACACAAAACAAGAACCTTCCTACTGCTAGGTCAAGACTGTCAGGCTCAGCAAGGCCAGATTAAGCTGCTGAGAAGCCCTTCATTTTTATGTTGGCTCTGTTTGGCTCAGGAGCTCCTGTTTGAACATGTCACGGGCAACAGATTTCAAAGAAATCTAGACAAGTTTCTGTGTAGTAAAAGGAAGCTAAATTTTGCATTTTATTCCTGTATCTGAGGATGGGAATTTTATGGGGTAGAATAGAGAACAATTAAAGATCTTACAGTGAGAAAAGCATACCAGGAATGCATTTGCAGTGCAGTCTGAAGATGTTTGTATTGACAGGAATATGTTTTGCAACCAGATTATTGTAACTTGGATATGAAATTAAAAACGTACCAGATTGCCTTTTTTGCTTATTTTCTATTTCATGTTTAGATAGAAATGGTAAAATGTGCATTTCAACCGAACATTAATACAGGGATTAATTTTACTTTCAAGAAATCTTGGTTCATGTTTCCTTTCCTTTTTTTCCCTTGAGCCAAAACAAAGAAGATAAATGATTCTTTCTTATAGTACTATTTTGAAGCAGTCCTAAGTAGTCAGTTATGGAGTAGGTTCCTCTAAACTAGGTTGAAAAGTCAAGAATGTCCTTCTCCAGAGGTTCTATGGTTGTGAAGGTACAGTAAGTTTCATGAAATATTAGGTGAAGTGTTTCTAAACTGTTGCAGTTGATACAGAATTTAACTGAAATAAATCTAGGGGTATACTTCAAATGTATTTTAAAATTTTAAATATTAAGATAATATTTATATCTTGTTAGCTTACCAAAATCTAAGACTGATTTAGATAAGGGTGTTTTTTATAAAGTCCTTAATGTTTATAAAGACACTGTGATAGAAATGTTCTAATTTTCTTATTTCTAAACCAAATAAATGTACCATCCTTTAAAAAAATTTCTTGTTTGCCATAGCCAAGTCTATGTAAAGAAAAGGTATTTTTGTCATGGCTTTAAAGTATATATGTTTTGAGTTCATAGCACAGTACAGGAATTTCAGGATATCTTGAGTAAAAATCTGAATCTGTTTAGAGTACTGGTAGAGGGGTCAGTAGTCACATCTGTTGTGAGAATTTCCATGGTGTAGATGTGGAGAGGGGTTCCCAAATGGCTACACTTCACCATGCTTCAAACACATTTTGTTCTAAGATCTGAAATTCCTGTTCTCGTTCAAACACGCTCATTCAAGTTGCTGGTATTTGAAAAACAATTATTTGTTTCAGTTGGCAAGTAAAGCATATGAAATTTTTTTTACAGAAACAGTTCAGTGGTAGGCTTTCAGTGGGATGAAAGTGAAGTGATATGGGGTCTGCCTGTGCAGAGGAAAGTTCCTGAAGTCTTTGAGATGGCAGTGTATGAGAAGAGGGATATTTATATAGGTGTCTTGAAGTTCCATGCACTGAGTTATTTTGGAATTTGCAAATGTACGCTTGCAATCTACTTGGTTTCACCCCTCTTCAGTAAATTTCATGTTTGGTGATACCACCAGTCTCAATCAATAAATTTTTTTTAATGGGGAAGGGTTAAAAAAGTTTGCTTTATTGGTCTTCAAAATTTGCACAGGCACTCACCAAAGCCACTCAATTACTCCCCTCTCCATCGGCTGGAGGCCAGGCAACCAGGAGAGGTCACCCACTGGTTATCATCAAAGGCCAAACAGACTGCATTTGGTGATATTAACTGAATGTCTTACTAACAAAATCAGAGCAGGACAAGATGTAGAAATCTTAAAAATACCTTTTTCCACTCCTCCCTCCTTCCTGGGCCCTACCTCCCCTCTCCAGCAGTGAAGTGGGGAATGGGGCTCATGGTCAGTTCATCAAATATTCCTGCTGCTGCTTAAGGAGGAGACTTCCTTCCCTGCTTCACAGACTGTTACATTGGGTCACTCTTCCCTGGGGTGCAGTCCTACAGGCACAGCCTGTCTGATGTGAGTCCCCTGTAGGGTCACAAGTCCTACCAGGAAACTTGCAGTGTGCAGGTCCCTGCCAGGACCATCTCCAGCACAGGTTTCCCATGAGTGCACAGACTCCTTTCACATCTGCCTGCTCTGGTGTGGGCTCCTCCACGGGCTACAGGTGTACCTCTGCTTCCCTGTGGTTGTTACATGGCTGCAAGGGCACAGCTGCCTCACCATGGCCTCACCAAGGGCTGCAGGCGGATCACCTCTGGTGCCTGGAACACCTCCTATCCCTCCTCCTGCACTGACCTTGGTGTCTGCAGGGTTGTTTCTCTCACATATTCTCACTCCTCTCTTCCCTGGCCACAGGAACATCTGTGCAATAACTTTTTTTTTCATTCCTGAATATGTTATCTCAGAGGCCTTACAGTCATTCCTGATGGGCTCAGCCTTGGTCAGCGGTGAGTCCATCCTGGAGCCAGCTGGCATTGGCTGGACAAGCTTCTGGCAGCTTCTCGCAGAAGCCACCCCTTTAGCCTCCTGCTACCAAACCCTGGTCACACAGACCAAATAAATTACTGCAGTCTTTCATCTGCTGGTTTGGTTTCAGTATGGTTCTTAACTCAAATGTGTAAAAAATCTCAAAAGAAGAAAGGGAAATGGGAAAATACTTAGGATGTGGTAGAAGATTACAAGATACCGTATAAAGCTTGATAGAGAAGGTCCAATAATGATGGCTTTTTTTTGTCCCCTTTCTCTCTGCCAAAAACAATTCAGTATTCTCTTCAACTAGCAACAAAAATTGCTTCCTGGTATGGAATCTGTGATTTTCCTGTAACCTCAATTTTTCCTTCACAGATTTAATTTGAATCAGCCTTAATTCCATCCTGTTAGAGGTGATTCATGTAAACTAAAGAATCCTGAAAGAAAGAAGGTTTTGATAGTGAAGATGTAGAAGTAATAGATCACCCCTAGATGGAATAACAGCCTTGACAGAAGTAGTATAAGAAAAGGCAGAATCACACAGTTTTAAGAATGTGATCTTCAATGACTGGGGAATAATTGAATTGCCAAAGTTAATGTAGAGATTACTTAGGAGGAATATGGTTTTACTTTTAAGATTTTTAGCTTAAGGAACTGTTGAGATATCAGAGGAGATACTTTCAAGTTTAAGGATGATGGGAGATTGCATTAAATGTGTGCAAGAAAAAATAGTGTCCAAGTCACCCCTGTAATACTAAGTATGGGCAGTTTAAGCTGAACATGATGGTCAAAGAGAAAATTAGGAAACCAAGTGAAATTCATAAAAGGAATATATCATATCATTTCTATCTTTTTAGTTTCTTTATGTCTTAGTCCAGTTGCTTTCTTCAACATGGAGACAAAAGCAAAGATTGAAAGAAAAAAAAGTATAGATTTTATTAGTTGAATGTGAACCTCACCTAATCTAAAACCAAGCTTCTACCCTATGTGTTGATGTTGCGCTGTCCTGAGTTCTACTGTGCATGAGTTGTTGAAAAATGTTTCATGGTGTGTGTTTAAAATAACCTTTTTTGCACTGAGAAAAGACCTGGTGTAGCTGGTTGGTTACAAATGGGAGATTTTTAATCTCATTAATCTCATGACCAGAAAACTCGTTTGCATTTGAATTTTCTGTGGAAAAAAAAATTAACAGTATTGCTTTGTCACTTCAGTGCAGGGAAATAGAGGATTATAACTGTTGAAGTAAACATTACCATTGAACTGTTATTTTCTACCTATTGAAAGGTTACTATGTTTGGTTTTGGAAATGTCTTTGAAGCTATGTTTGATGAAAAAGAAGAGGAGTATTTGTGTGCATGTGCATGCCATATTGTTCCTGTAGTTATTTAACCAAGCAGATCTACAGTGCCCTAACAGTTTAACTTAAGTTTGCATTAAAATCTGTTTTTATCTCAGCAAGACTTGCAGAACACTAACAGGGTACGATAGTGCTTAGACACATACATTTAGAGTCCTGGAAATTTTTCCCAAAGCCATAGTACTTTCTTATATATGTCATGTTGAAATTAAATGTTGCAGATGAAAATAGATGCTGAATGCATCATATAATTAATTTCACATTATTTGTCCCGTGTAAGCACTTTCTTAATATAGTGATCTAGTTTAGTATATCCACTATCTGTGAGGTAACTCTGTAGGGTGGGCATGTCGTGCTTTACACAGGAGCATTTATCACCCTGATACTGAGAATATGTGAACACCTTGCATGTTCTGTATAAGACAATGAATAAGTCTTGTTTAGGCTATTCTAAACTTGCCACCGATAATACTTGCTCAGTTCTTTTGCCCTTGTGAAGGTGGTAACTTACCTCCTTGTGTTCAATGCCTGGAGTTTGTCATCTCGTAAAAACATCACTGACATAAGTTTCTAGGGTGAAGGCTCACAGATTACAAAAGTTAGTCAACTGTTTATTAAAATTCAAAAGAATAAGAAAGGTTGCAGTTTTAAGTTATAAGGGTAATATAACTATCAGAAAGAGCAAACTTAATAGGTAAGTGTAATTTGCAAATTACATTTATCTAAAATTTTGTTTTGGTAGTAAGAAAACTAAAAATTACTTCCCCCTGCCACCAGCAGTCATTTAGAGGCACATAAAGGAGCAGCACTTAGAATTTCACTTATTTGTCCCATCTAGCTATTAAAATGCATCTTTGGAAGTCTGATGGAGACTACTGCTTTGAGGATATCTGTGTGTTATGCACAGTGTGTTGTGAGAGCAGCTAGACAGGGAGTTTCTCCTCTCAGCAGAGTACAGTGCCTCTGTGGGCATGGCAAGCAGGTCAGGAAAATGAGGATTAAGACTTACCTTGCCAAGCAGCGTTTTGTACTAGCAAATCTTCATGATGTTGAACTTGCCGGTCTTGTCTCTGCTGTTTGTATGTGTTAAGCAAATACTGTCAAAGAAAGCTCATCTCCCACCCATTGCAGTGGGGAGTGCTGAATTCGATGATTTAAAAATTACGTTGCTTGCTTATGAAGTAATATTTACGAGTGTGTTTCTATCTTACTCATGAAATAACATCTGAATGCAGTTGGACAGCTATTACCTTCTGAGTAGCGGAACAAAAAAAATATGTCCGTGTGAGAGCAAGCAGTTCGCTTTGCGAAATGCTCTTCTGTCGGTCTTTTTTAACACTAGATCACATGTCACTTGCTCTAAAAGGGACACCATAGTCCCTTTGTCTCATAACAGAGAGAGAGGGGTTTGCAGGTGTGTAGGCAGGCAGAGTCCCCTGCCCAAGGCATCACCACTTGCAGTTTGGAGTTTGTATTTTTGGCTGAGGGTTGTTTCCCTAAGTAATGTTTCCTGTCTGTTCTCAGTAATTTTAAACTCCATCTTCCAGGTGTAAATTAAAAGGAAGGGGGATTTAAAAGCTCTTTCTGCTACTCCTTCCTAAATTTATTTATTTTCAGCTCTGTATGGAAAGCGTATCCATTAATAACTTTCATGTCCACAGTGTGAGGGGTGAGGGCTTCGTGCATTATCAGGTTGACTCTTTTGACCTCGGTAATTACTAATTATGCAACCGGTCCTTTCTGAGCCTTGTCAGCCTCGCTTGTTTAGCGCTTTATTTGTTTTATTGGTTTCTACAAGTCCTGAATAGGAAAAGGCGATTTAAAGAGAAAACAAAAAAAAAAAGAAACCCAACTCTATGTTTATTCTTAAGGGGTGGAGGTCTTCTAGAGGGGAGCTGGTTTACAGAGGGGGAAGACAGTATTCTTATGCTAATCCAGGCTCTGGATAAGGAGCAAAGCAACCGTGCAAACAATGGAAGTGGAGCCAGAAAGTCTGCGCTGCAGTCTAGCACGCCTTGAAAAGCATGTCAGGCCGGGCGCCTTGGGCTGCCGGGAGGAGCCGCGGGGGGAGCGCCTCCCGCTCGCTTTATAGAGCTGGCGGCTGGCCAGCACACTTGGAAAAAATCTCACTGCCTAGAAAACAAGAGTTAAGGCTGGAAGAGGCGAGGGCAAGAGGGAGAGAAGTAGTTTATAGTCTTGTTTTTTTTTAATTTTAAAAAAAGCTAACCCCCAAACCCTGTGTTGAGTTCTCAACTTTGTTACTGCTGTTTTCTTCTTTGTACCAAAAACTGAAATTCAAGTGATGTGACTTTTAAATAGCAGCCACGGTTTCTAAACGTCGTACGTGAGAGAGGTAGGCTTTAGCACCGTACCGCTGCTGGGAAATGAGCTTACACCTCCCTCCTTTGGGCGCTCGGGCTGCGGAGCGCACCGGGAGCCGCAGCTGCGGGCTGGCCTGAGGATGGCATGGAGGTGCCGTGGGTCCTGACCCTCGCTCCTCTTCTGGGACACACCCATGTCATTGACGCAGGGAAAAAGCAGCGGTGTGTCCAGCGCCCTTTCTTACTGATTAAAGTCAGCGACCAAAAATACAGCCTGTTTTCCTTAAGCATCATGAAATGAAAAATGTGCTCTTCAAGCACCAAACAAAAACCCAGTTTCTGCAGAACGCTTCCTCGTGAGTTCCATAATTTGTATAATCACCTTCACTTAGGAGACATAAAGAAGTTGTGAATTTCTTCTAGGTTGGGCAGAGCTTGTAGGTCTAGCAGAAGCGAGCCAAGATCATGGGATCTAAATGCTTACCCTGTCAGTTTATTAATCTGGGGTTTTTTGGATTTTTTTTTACATAGATTAATGAATAATTGGCCTTAAATTATGAAAAAAATACTGTAGGGTTGTGAAAACATTCATTAGTCTTCATAGTGCTGAAAGGGATGTTTGCACATTAGAAACTCTTTCTATGAAAGCATTTGTAATTTTGAAGGCACTGGCGCACTTATTTTAGGGTTCTTTTTCCACTTCTAAAAATGTGAGCAAACCTATATTCAGGATTGAGGCCCAGCTTTTTCCTTTCCTCAGCCCAGGTATATTATTTGTGTGAAATTATTGAAACTCGGAGCCAAAATGTGTGATAAGTCTCGTAGGCAGTATAGCATAACCATTATATTTTTAATAGTGACATGTAAAATTTCTAACAGTTTTGATTATTTTTTCTCCTTGCTGCTTATGGTTGGTGAACAGAAGTATGTTTCTTTTGAATAAGATATAAAAAGGTTTAAGTTATGATTCCCCATCTGGAGCCATTAAATTTAGAGATGGAATACATTACATGTGGAGACTTCTCTCCCTGTCCAGATTGACTGGTATGACAGTAAGGAACTAGCAAAAATGATAAATAGATTATAAAAACATATGAGAAGGATAGCTTCTGGGTAGAATAGCAGAAGTTGATGTCATTTGTTGTGGAAAGAGCATGGGTGTCCATTTGCTAATTGTCTTAAGGGCAGAAACTCTAAGCCAGCTAATCACCAAAGTTAAGGAGTTGAGAAAAGAGGGAAATGGGTGGAGGTCAATAAAAACTGGGTTGTGAAATTTGCTCTGAACATGTTCAAATAAGAGAATGTGTTATGTTTGTAATACATTAGGATATGTCTGAATACCTTATTGCAGTGGGAACACTATTTTGCTGAATGTCATTGTTGTTAAATTAATTGAAGAAACTTTGTAGCAGCTGTTTAATTAGAATGCCAGCGTAACAGTAAGATGGGCATTCAGGAGTCTGGTGAGTGGCGTCCCCAATTAAAATTTTGCTGGGCATGGTAGAAAGCAGCTAGGCTTTAATTTCTTCACTGTTAACAAACTTTGTTTATGAAACAGACAGATATATCTTAATTTAATACTTTGTCTTCTAAATTCTGCCCTGATGTACACGTTTCATATTTGCCAGCAGTGAGATATCTTCCTTTCAGGAGATACCTGTTTGACTGCTCAAGGTGGATTTTGGTGGCTTTTCCCACTGGTCAGAAATACCAAATCCTTTTCTAAGACTGTAAGCTCCCCCTGCTGCAAAAAACCTGTTCTTAGGATCTTGTGTTTTTTGAATGAACAAATGTGTTGTAGTGCATGTGTTCTAAACACATGGTTCTATATGTACTACAGAGAGACCTAAGATTTAATTTTTCAGTCTTGAGAAGTATGTAATACGTACAAATGTGCTTCATTTAGCATTTCCAATTTCACTTCAGTTTCTAGAGGAAGAAAAGATTTTTGTATAATTTACAGTCTCATCGTTTTCAAATTTATGCAATCAGGAATAGTTTGAAATAATTCTTATACAATCCACAATTCAGGGGAATTATTTCTGTGAGCTTGAACTTATTAGTGCCTAAACAAATAGGGCCTTTTGTGAAGTTGTTTTTGTTGGTATCCATGTAGCCAGCTGGCTTGCAATAGCTAGCACTCTTCTCCATCAGTTGTAGGATTTCTTGACAAAATTTGGGGGTGGATTTACCTTGCTTGTTTAATTTAACATAGCTGACAGCACTCAAGCTAGGTAGTTCAAGTGTTTCAATATAACACTTTTTACAGTTAGTGTAAGCATGTCTTGCAATAGAATAATAAAAACACATTTAAAGATAAGTAGGTTTGTACAAGTATTTGACAGAATTACACAATACACAGTCTGAAGCTTCCTTCTTGTTATGGGCTTGGTTAAATTTGACTGTTGGACTTTGAATAAACTGAAGCTAACTATAGCTAACTATATTCTTTTTGTATTAAGAATAATGAAATGTAGTCTCAGATCAGTATATTACTGTCCTGATACTTTCAGCTACATGAGATGATGGCCTTTGTAAACTAAAGACTAATTTAAGTTTCTGGACTCTATTTAGTCTGAAAATTTACCCTACAACCTTCTAACCAGTGGTTAGGAATTGTCTTCTAATTTCTGATCTAAATGAATTTTAATGGCTATTCTCTACCTAGTTGTTGAAGCAGTAATTTTCTTAAGGTTGCATAGCTATCTGTGTTTCATTGTGTTTATTCCTGGTATATTGTCAAAGTGTAGTTGTTTGCCCATCAATTTTAATTGTTTTAATTGTATTATGTTATTTTATTTTTAACTCCAAATGTCTTTATTTCCTTGAGGATAGTATCCTTCTAGATGGATGTTGTACTTATCAATCATATTGTCTCTGTACTATTCATGCCTTACTGTTTTCCCTGGGAAATTTCCCTAGGAAATACTAGAGTTGTATTTATGTCTCTCTCCCAGCCACATCACATGGATGTGTCTGATGTTCTGTAATCAGTTGGTGTCCTCAGACATAGCTATCGCTTATGTGTGAGCTTCTAGGCTGTGTGAAGCAGAAATTCCTCAGTTACTGATATGCATGACTTTCCCAATTTCATGCTGTTGTACTTAATTCCATTTCTGTTGCTTCAGTTCTTCACATGATCCAAATCTTCCTGCATAAAAATAACACTCAGGTGAACTGACAATTAGTTTCTCAGTAAATTTTTTAAAATTCTTTCTTTCTGTGCCTACTTCATTAATGAAAAGGGTGAGTATTCTTCAGTCAAGCTGAATCAAGAATCAAGGTCCTCAAATGCCATTTGAACTAGGCTACTAATCTCTGTTCTTGAAACTACTTGTCTGCCCTGTAGTGAATTCTTTACTGTTCTTATAATCCCTCTTTTCTTCATCCAGTGAGTAATTTTCTTTGTGGCACCATGTCAGGTTTTTTTCATAATCTTCCAGGGAAGTTGTTGCACTTAGACTGACAGTTCACTTTATCTCTGGCATTCTGTTCATCTCAAAGTCCTGTTCAAAATTGTACCTGTGATTTAGGTAATATGCTTACAGTTACCTAAGTTGCTTCTTGCCCCAGTTACACATCATAGAAACATTTAGTAAGTTTTAGTTTTGTTGCATTTAAATACATTAACTTGGTGTTACATGTAGTGCTGCAAATGGTTTGAAATATCTTGAATTGTATGTTCTAATTCATGTGAAGTCTAAGACTGACATTTTTTCATGTTTTCCCTTTATACCATACTGTCTTTGTTGTTACATTCAGCACTGTCATTCTTTATTGAAATTTGAAACAGCACAGCTCACTCAGTTTGGGGATCATGCTGTTAAAAACACTACATAGCCACATTTAAAGAACAATTAACCACTGAACTCCATGCTTTCAGAGTTGGTTTGGGCCATATGACAGATCTTGCACACTGCAGCTTCATATATTTGGAGTAATACAGAACATAGGGCTGGACTGCTGTGATAATGCTGTGAATTCACTGTGGAGTTCCAGTTCAGAAAAAACCCCACGGTTTTAATAATAAAAACATTTTCTTCAATAAACTGCTAATAGGAAGGATAATAAAATACAGTGCAGAAAAGTCAGATGTTAACACTGATGAATAAATCTCTTTTTAGTAGATTATATTTGAATGCTTCTTTGTGGCTATGGTGGAAAAGAGATGGAGAACTTCAAAATCAGCTGATTGGCTTATGGTTTTGGATCCCTTCATCATCATTCTGTTGGTAGAGTAGCATTCCAAGTGTTAATTGGTGCTTTAATATATTTGAAGGGGTTATTTAGTTGTGTCATTCTAAACTGTTATATCAGGCAGATTTTGGAGAAATTCCAGCTGTTGCTCTTTTAATTTTGTGCCTTAGCCAGGGCTGCTAGTCTTCCTCATTAATAGGAGTCTGGAAGGGTATTTTTTGCTTTAAAATGGGGAATTAAAATTTGTTTTCTTTGATTTTTCTTACATGGCTTTATATACTATGATATTTTTTATATATGTATATATATGAGTGTGTGAAAAGGGAATATTACTGGAAGGAAGACTGAGGTACAAAATATTGGTGAAGAGCGTTATTTTCTTCATAGGCTTGGACAGCATTTCTGGAAACTACCTTGGAGTGTGTCACTGAAAAAAAATACCATGAAATTGGAGTGAGTTGCATTTAAATGATTTATTTCTTCCATTTTTTCTTGGGTATTTGTAGTAACATGCTGTGTGGTATAGTGGCAAATACCATTTCCTGGGCCAGTGTTCCCACTGGTGAACTGGAGGGAAAATGGCCAAGTTTGAAACACTCCTACTCTTGCAATGCACAACAGTGCAAATATATATTCCTTGTGAAATTGGACAAGACAGAAATGATTTTTAGAAATACTCTATAAACAGACTGTTACTGGGATTTATTTGGTTTTGCATGATAGAATACTGTAAATAATTTGTTGTTATTGCTGCATAAAGCTGTTGGCAGTTTTCAACTTTGTGAAAAGGGTGAGGATTAGAAGTTCATTGCCATTGAAACACAGAATAAATCATCAATACTGCTTTGCTGATCTGATGTTTTACAGCTGGAAGGATGTTCCTTATTACCTGTCAGAATTGATGCTGTGTCTTGTGCATAGGGAACACTAAAGAGTGAATATTTTTGCTGTTCCATTGCTTTTCCATCTGCCTGGCCAGGAAGTTTACTTTGAAGTTCCTGGTGCTCCAGACATTTATACAGTGCGTGATTCAGAGTCCATCCCACCATAAGGTAGCAATAATCCCAGCCAGGGCTGCAGTGCTCTGGGCACCCTGCTCCCTTTTTCGAGCTGCATTAGGGAGAGGTCAGAGACGTGTGAAAAGTAGGCCAGGGGTTGGAGCAGCACGCCGTGCCCGCCAAAATTGGAAGTGACAGACACCTCCCAGCTCAGCTGCTAATTTGCCTCCATGTTAAATGCCTCTGAAGACTCATTAAAATGAAAAGTTCTTGGGTCTTGCCGACAGGCAGATTGAGATATTGATGCTGGAAGCAGCCACCAACAGTAATTGCTGCCCATGCCCGAGTGAACGCCTCTTCTGGCATTCATGAGCAGCGCCAGGCTGACAGGGGTCAGGGGGGTCAACCCCATCTAAAAAAGGCCTAGAAGAGGCAAAATCTGGCTCTGCTCATCTTTGTGCAACTTTGCTTTTGTTGCAAGGAACTATTGAGGTGTTTAAGCTGCTTTTTAGTCCTTTGAGGCCCAATTACGCTCCCCTTGTGCATCACCATTGAAAGGTTCTGTAAGTGGAACGTGACTACAACTACTGCAGTCTGAAAAAGTGACTTCTTGCTCAGTTTAACTGTCTTAGCTGTGTGTTCACCCACTGCACAAGAGTAGAATTACATTTTATTTGTGGAGCAAATGGCGTGTGCATATGGTAGTGTAATTTTTCAGGATGAATTAATTTGCACATAGCTTGGATGTCACAATTTTGAATTGAAGTTAGTACTGTTTTGTTTTTTTTTTTAAAGATGCAGTGCTCTTCTAGGAGAAAAAAGTAACAAGATAAGTATATTAAGTAACCAAAGTAATAGTTAAATTTAATACAAGTTTGTTTTTCATCCAGCAGAGAAGCTGGGGTTTTGTTTGCAATAAAGCTTCTCTACTAGCAATTTCAACAGGTGGCCTAACATGGTGTTATTGTTTGTCCCTCCAGTATTATGGGAAGTCACTACTTGAGTTTAATTTTTATGGAAAATCATTAGAAGAAGTTTTCATTTCTGTTAAGAAAGTAGTTTTCAAACAGATTTACATGTTAAATCTGTTGAATACTACCTCTAACAGCTATGTGCAAGTCTAAAATTATATAGCTGTAACTGGTGAGTTGACATATTCAAGATCTTTATAGGAATGTAAAAATATCCATGTGGGTTGTTTCCAAAAGTTTATATTTCAGAAGAACTCTGCTGTTCTGTTAGATAGTAAACATAGCTAATGTTTTCAGTTACTAAATAGGCTTTTTTGGTTGGTTTTGTTGGTTATGCTCAGCACGATGACCACCTGAAGGGTTTTTTTCTTGTTTCACAAATACATGAAGTTTTAAAACATTTTGTTTTATTGTATTTTCCAGGAAACAAAGGTGGAAAAGCTACAGAAACATCCTTGCAGTCAAGCAGTGTATCTCGTATCAGGCTTCACTGAACAGACTGAGCTTAGCATTTGTCAAGCAGAAGGGCCAGTCGCTCTGCAGAGGAGGAATTAAAAGTGAACAATGACTCGATTGAGAGTTCATGAGCAATTGCTTGGAGCCTATCTGCTTATCATTCTCCATGTTCAAGGTAAATATGAAATAGTTGAAATATGCTTGTCTTTTTGATTTGTAACAGAGTTCTGTGTTTTCCAGTGGTTGAAGTAGGATATTTTTCTTTTGAAGTTTCTTTTGCAGGCAGGTGACTTCACTGGTCCAATGTGCTATGTGGATGCTTCCCTAAAAAGGGGGACATTCTAATGGTCATTCATTGTGGGATAGATTAGGTGTATTTTAGCTAAGATTTAAGTAGAAACAATACTAAAAATGCCTAGTACACCACAGAGCAAGATGGATGAGTAGCAGAAGCGAAGGTTTGACTTTCTGAATCTCAGTTCTTTCTGTGTGAATATTTCATCCCTTTAACTTGATCCACTGAAGACTGGCAGTGTGCTGTTCCCTACACCTTCTGATGATCCCAGGAGCCTAGAGGTAGTGTGGCATAATTAACCTAAATTAACTTTTTCTGCCTATTTGATGGGACAAGGTGACGCTACGGACTTTTCACAAATAGCCTCCTTTTCAGTTAGTGAAGATACTAATTTGTGTATCTGTTGTCTTTCCATAAACCAATTATCAAAAACTTCTGGAAATCCAGTTATCATTAGAACTTTAACTCCTCTGTTAAAGTGGGTCAGATCGCAAAAATAATATGTGCAGCGTGTTCATCAGGCACATATGCATTAGTCAGTATTTATCATTTTACTCATAGGCAGTGGCACCTGAAGGTTTATTTTTTCTTTCTAGATACAAATAGAAATAATGATACAAATATACGGGTCTTCTGGTGGCTTAAAATTAAATTACATTATCTCCTTCCAGGATCATGGTGATTAATAAATAAATTCACTAAATAGTAATAAATAAATAATAAATAAAAATAATACATAAATAAAAAGTTCAGTAAATAATGTCTAATAAGTAATAAATAAAGACTACAAATTACTTTTCAGCTTCAAAAGAAGAAAATGCCTTATCTTAGACATTTTCCTGACTTTCAAATCAATACTGAGGAAGTTCTGAAAGCCATGGAAGAGTTGAGCTTATTGAAGTGTTCTTACTTCTTTGCAAGTTCCCTAAGGGCTTTACTTCAAATGTACGAAGTATGCTTCCTTTTCAGGGGCGGTGAGGAAAAAACCCCTCAAGTCTCTTTGCTTTTCCCTAGATTCATGGGGGAGGAAAGAAGTAAGATCATAAGCATAAAGCACTTGAAATTTTTATAGGAAAGAGACAATCTAAAGTGAAAGTTAAGTTGGCAACGTTTCAGCAAGGAAAATATATGCAGTATGTTAGAAAAATGCATCATAAATCAATCAACAGATGTGAAAAAGATTCATTAGGAAGAAGTGAAAAGAATTTGTGTGATTTACAGAAAGAGGAAAGAACAGCAGAGAAAGTAGAAACCAGTGTATGTACTTGCAGTGTCTGGCCTCCAGCTTAACGGTTTGCTCTCTTGGGGTTTTTTTTGGAGGCTTCTTCAGAATGTTAGGAATTTCAGAGCTTACCAACACCTGAGAGAATGATAAAAGCAAGTGTGTCTGTATAGTTGCATGTATATATACATACCAGATTCCCTAACAGGTAACTTCAAAATGCAAGTGGCTGCATGTGTTGGTTACGGTGAAAATATTCTTACAATAACAACAGAAACCAGAGGCAATTCCATGGAAATGGTGAATAGCTGCAGTTTCTCAGGTTTGTACTATGGAGCAGGGGGACCCAGTGGTTACCCTTTAGGTTGTGTCTTTATAGCTTTGGGGCTGCTTCACTTGGAGAAATAGTCAAAAACAAGACTAGGTTGCAGACGGACAGATCTAATAACAGCCTCAGCAATTAAAAACATTTTGTATTTCCTTTATGGCTGTGTAAGGCCTTTGCAGTAGCTTTAAGTCTGTGACTTGCTCTGCATTTTCATCCACCTCCTCTTTCTGATCTATGGCAAGAGGTTTTGGGCTTCAGCCACACCTGTGACTGCACTAAACATGCTTTGTCTGCCCAGTAGTGCAGGGTTTTCATGCAGAGAACCAGTTTTATTTCCAAGTTCTTTCTGTGTCGTTACAGTTGATGAGTGTTGATGAGCACATCTGATCAATATATGTAGCAGTAATAGTGCTTAACATCTACTTAAACATATTCTCATAAAACTGGTACTTCGATGCTGGCAGTCTACTTACCGTGTGCTTCATCACACGTTTATATAATCTTCAGAGACACCACAGAAGACCAATATTTTAATCCTTGTAAATTATAAGTCGACTAAAAATGTATTAATACCACTTGATATGTATGAAGATATATTAAAAGTCAAATTAAAAAATAATGTTAATATTATATATTAAAATGGACTTAAAGTCGCCATTGTTTGTTAATTAACTAAAAAAAACCGGTTGATTTTATTTCACTGCTCTAATTACTCTTACTTGATATAGGTAAGGTTTAGGTTAAGATACATTTTAAAACCTTTATGCACTTTCTCAATTTCAGGTAAAGTAATTACTGAATTTGAATATATAAACTAATCTGAAACAAAATTCTAAAAGCTATAGAAGAAACTTAACAGCTGATTCATTACTTGAAATCACAAGTTCTGTTTCTTGGTGATTTCCCCATTTAATGGCTGCATCTGTCTATAAAACATGAGCAGCGACCATGCTCCTTTGTCTGATTAAAGTTCTTCCAAGGGATTATTAAAAGTTGATCTATTTCTTTATTAGAATTTTGCATTTAGTTGTAAGTCATTTTATTCCTAAAAGTCCATTTAATTTAAATTAGAATGCAGTGTGCTTTTTTGAGGAAAACACACTGAGTTTTCATGTCTTTGGCTTTTATATTGAGTGCATAAGAACATGGCAGTCTTCAGAAGTGATATCTGGGGAAGGGAAGTGAGAGTAGAGGCTGAGGACTGCAGGTTGGGAAGCAGAGGAGACAGGGGCTTCCTGTCTGTGTTGAGCACTGGTGTAGCTCCTGTGAGAGCTGGAAAGGCAGGAGAGAGGTTTTAAACCAGTAGTCTGGAAACATGCTATGATTTTTAGAAACCAGTTCTACTAGATGGAGCTACCTCTAACATGCCTGGTCTTTGGAGATCACACCCGTGATATATAAAAAAGCACTATAGAGAGAATTATGGTTGGAATGCCAAACACAGAGTCCATAGAAGCGTTTAAGATACCTTCTTTGTGCTCATAACAATTTTTCTGATTTTTAAAAAAAAACTATTTTGCCTTTCAAGATCAAGTGCTAGTATTGTATTCAAGCTGTGTCAGTTGTACTGAGGTTTAATTCACATAACAGAACATGTTAAATCATTATGAAAGTTTGTGGCAGGCAGATAGGTGGAATGTGCTTACTGGAGTGGGGAATTTTGCAGAATCTGCATCCTAAAGTAGGAAAAAGTAATTTAAAACTACCACATAAAAATACCAAGGTATGTCTTTTTTATAAGGAAGGCATATGCAGCTGAAGAGCACAACTTTCATCTTTGATGAAAAGACCCCAGTGTGTGTCAGCACCAGCAGGGAGGCAGGTGAAGGGGCTCTTTTGACAAAGATTCTTGATACTTAAACACATGGATCAGAGTAGCTCCAAGGAAATGCCTCTAGCACTGCAGTTCTGCTAGGACAAATCCCTTTAAAGGATAATGTAATCTGGAATAGAAGTGTTTTTATGGGCAACATCTATATTATGAATTCAGAAAGCTATCAAACAACTTGACTGCTGTAGCCATATTGGACCTTTGTTTGTGGAGAAAGAGAAGATACAATTAAGTAAAAAATCGTAGGCATAATTTTGCTTTTGTATTTGTCTTCTTTCACTTACTACTGTCTCTGCATTTCATAGGGCTGGTTTTTTATGGGTCACACAAATCTTTTCTTAGATCAGAATGAATTATATCTGAATCCTGGCATTGAGTTGCAAGCAGGTTAACTTGGGTTTTGGTGATTAGTAACACTGCAGTGTCACGCACAGTACATTTTTCCGATTTAATCCATGTTAACATTCATGTTCGAAGCATGCTTTCAAGTAGACTTAGATTTCTAACCTAGTGAGATTTTTAATATCCTGTACTTCTTTGAAATATATTTTATAGTCTTAAGTTATTTTCTGTGATTGGAAGTAGTAGTGCTTTGAATAATTTATATTTTTGATCAAAGGCTGGGTATGATATATTGTCAGGTGTTGTTCTATTTTAACAATTTGTTTTATTATTAAATTTTGAAAATTTTACTTATTTTATTAAAATAAAGCTTCATTTTAAACAGAAAAGCATTGAAGTGTTGTCATGTCTGCAGTAGTTGTTCACACTTGCAGAAATCTACAATGCGTTCAGTGTATGATGGGGCAAAGCAAAAGACAAAATCAGAACTTGAAGTCCCATCAGCTTTTTTTTACTTGTGTCTTACACTGCAGTGAAGTTAGGAGAATGTTCCACCATTACTCTGATATTTTGGTGAATGTTGTAACTTTGTAATGTAGTAAAATACACATTACAGGGCAGTTTGTATATTTACAGGTCTATGATACTTCAGTTCTCAAGGCTGGATAAACAGGCTAGAAGTGATCCAGAATACTGAACAAGCCCTCCAGTGTGTGATAGCTCATTTGGTGCTCATGTGTATTATTTTACCCCACCAGCTCTGTGCAATTTGCAGGTGGAGGTTAGGAACAAGTGGAAGGGAAGCTTTGCTGTGCCTGAAGTCTCTGGGTGCTGCATTTCAGTGCACAGTACACTGCACTTAGACCTTTGAAGGTTATGTGAGATTTGTGTATGTATGTTTCTTAGCTGTGCTGCAGAGTGACAACTGTAAGTATCATGGAAGAGATTAATTATATCATCAATTAATGTGGTGTCACAAGAGCCCTAAAAATGATCCTCCCTTTCCCTGTCCTGCTCTCAGGGGGAAGATGTAGCAGAGTGAATGTCTGAGAGCTGGAGCTCTAAGGGTGGGGACATAAACTTTGGAGCAAGATGTTCTTTAGGCCTATGCTTAGTTCTCTCTTGTTCCTTTACTATTTTACTGTTAACCAGGAAGACAACAATGAAGCATCCTGTGAGTTCAGGACCTTCATTTGCCCTCTTAACATCTAAGGTGGATGGAAGCCAAGTCTTTCCATGCTTGACTCCCACCCCCATCCCTAGCAGCTTTAAGATGGATGCTAATCTACATTGAAATGATGAGGATGAATTGTAGTACTGCATTGAAGGATACAGTTAGATATGCTAGGTGGAGGCAATTAAAAACTGGTTCCTGAAGTAATCCCAAGCATTCTCAAAATTTTCCTATTCTCTTCCCTGGGTATTCAAACTCCTGCCCAAGAATAATTCTCCTTGCAGTCTTAGGAAGTAAAAATGCAGGAGTGAAATTATATTTTTCCCCCCTTCTTTGTGCTGTTCAAGTATTACCTGCAAGATGAAAGCAGGCTGCTGTGAAGTTTCACATTACAAAAATAATGAAATTGTACTCTGTTCTTGTTTTGAATCAAAATCTTTGCCCACAGAAACTGAACAAAAGACAAAGATGCTGTTTCTTTGGGAATACAGTTATCTGGTTTGGGTTTTATATGGTATGTGCTTTTCATAACTCTTGTAATGCAATCCATCTTAATGAATTAAGAGGGAAAATGTATTTCATGTCACTTTTAGTATAAAAGGTTGGTATACCTGTAGTCATGCTTCAGTGTTAGTTTGCAGAGAATTATACTGCTTTAAAAGATGCCAGCCAGACATGCACAAAAATGTTGTTCTTTCTCATCTGAGCTAGGAGGATCCATGCTTTAAGGGCTCCTTGGATTTCTCCTCTAATAAACTGAAAAAACATTGCATTCAGTGATCAGGGTAGGAAAATGGATGAGTGACTTAAGACACTGATCATAAAGTACCATAAACACTTTTAACATCTGGAATGTCTCTGAAGATAAGAGAGGATTAATGACTTCAATTGAGAAAGACACTGTAGTCATTGAACAAAATTAGAAAGACAATATTTGTATATATATAGTGGCTTTTCCTTTAAATATTAAATAGAATTACTTGTTCTGTGAGCAGGTAAGGATCTTTTAAATGTGAATATAGAATGTTATATAATGTCTCTAGCACAGTATAAAAATATCTTTCAGTTTATGCTGGGAAGAAATACATAGAGAGAGAAATACATAGAAAGAAGGGGTGGATGGAGGAGCTGTTTCAATTGTGCAGGATTCATTTTAGTTAAATCAGAAATATCTATAACCCCCTGTTATTCTAGCATTGGATCTTGTTTCTTGTGAACAATCTGTACAGATCAGGACTATTTAACTTGAGCATTACTGAAATACTCTTTGAAAACCATATATTAAATAAAGTGCTGTGATTTCAGTGTTTAGGTAAATAGAGTATTTCTCAGAATATTCTCCTAGCTGTATCCAGAAGCAGCACAGTTGGATTCCTTTGCTGCATTGGACAGTGCACTGGCTGTGCTATATTAACCAGATGAGGAAATCTGCAAGTCTGCTATTTTCAGTACACTAAGATCAAATTTCACAAATATTTAATTGGATTTGTCTGAATGACATAGTGGATGTTAGAGTGATGCAGTGGACTATATCTGCCCAAGGTTTTAATCAAGTTTCTCTGGACATGTTTCAAGCAAGGTACAGCGGGACACTAATAATCTCATCATTCTACAGGTCGCATTTGCTAGGTTTGACAGGAAGCTCAAGAATCTGTTCCAAGAGACTGCGAGTTTCCTGGTCAGGTTTTTTTTCCTTAGAAAAACTGAAATTTTTATTGTGACCTCCATTTTTTTTGACTAATAACTGAATTTGTAAAAGCTTCTGCTGGTCCTGACTGGCTACTGGCTTATCTTGCCAACAACTGAGCCTCATACAGAGCCTTTCTGTAATCTGTATCAGTGCAGATGATAGTTTGTTCACAGCTCTTCTATCTGTATTTGGTTCGTACCTTGAGGATTTAGAGCCAAGGACAGAAAGAGATTTCCTGTTGGTAAAATTGTGTATGATAAAGCTGAAGGAGATGGGTAAAGGTGTTCTCATCTCATATAGTAATCACATAGCATTTTCCAAATTAGATAATGTTCATCATTTTTGTTCTGGATATTCTTCACTAAGGAAAAAACAGATAGATGTTTTCTCCTGAATGCCTAGATTCACAAAAGCACTTTAATAATATGAACAGGGACAAATTATGTTTAACTCTGCTACTGTTGAGAAACTGAGGGCTGCTTGGAACATGATTGTAGCCCGGTTTCTATTCTGTGAAAGCTCGTTTGGATGGATGTTTGTGTCATTTACTGAAATTTAATTTGCAAACAAGATTTACTTTAGCTGTGTTTTGAAGTACTAATGCATACAGAGATCAAAAAAGCCAAGAGATTTTGGAGTTACTACTGCTCTTCCATGAGACTGTGAATCTATAAAAAATTACTTCAGAAAATTAGAAAATCGCATATTAAGTATGTTCAGTCATGCATAAAATTATTCTTCTTGTGGTTATCGAGCCGTCAGCATTTTGGTTTCCTAAACACATGAGTGAGAGAGGCTTTCTTCAGAAAATTCTAACCAGCTACACTACTGCTTTCCTGCCTTGCCTCAAAAGGAGAAAATATCTTTCTGTATAAATTAATTATGGTTGGAAGGTCTGCTGTTAAGGTACAAAATATGTCAGCTAGATAGTTCTATTAACAAAATTATTAACTCCATTTCTACCATTATATTGGGAGAGAAGATTGCCTTGTATACTTGAT